>JAVQJD010001225.1:0-28385 GCA_036023655.1 Nannoperca australis
TTGGGTCTTTGTGTGTGTGGAAGTTGGTCTCGACCGGCTCCATGTGATTGAGTGCCCTGAGATAACTTTGTTATGATATGGCGCTATATAAATAAAATTGAATTGAATTGAATTGTTCCTGGTTCCTGGTTTTCCCTGCCTCCATGTGTTCCTGAGTGTCTCCAGTCTGTCTATGTGGTGTATGTCTATACCTGGACAGGTCTTGTTCCTGATCTTCAGGCAGTGCTATGCCCCCTCGCAGCCCTCAAATACCTGGCTCAGCTCTCCAATCTCCGCCAGATCATTCCGTTCACCACCACTCTGCTCACTAGTCTAGTCTTTCGCATATGATTGTTCTCTGATCCTTGTTCTCCTGTGCTCCAGGTATAATCTCCAATCCGGTTACCTGCCCTCCGGGCCTACTTGTTTTCTCGGATCCTGCCTGCCCACCACGCCTGCCATGGCTCCAGCGTTCGTGGGGATTCTCCTGGCTTTTCCTCTTCGTCCTGGTCTCATTATTCAGCCATAACCCTCCCCACTATCTTCAATCTGTTATAAAACTGTGACCTTCCTGAAATCACAATGTTTCATGTTCTGCGATCTGGGGTCTTCTCTCTAAATACAACAGCTTTAGGTGATTTGTGTTTGTTCCTGTGAGTGAATTCTTGCATTATGTTTGTGTTTGTGTATATATTCTTGTTAGCAAAGCCCTCATACTGCCCATGTCCCTGTCACAACCATCTATAATTAACATGCATTGCAGTGAGCGCAAACAAAAGAAAAGTTTATTTGTATATATCATATAATTTATATTATTAATAACAAACTATTTTCCCTTCATGTTGTGCCTACTTTTCTGAAATGAATAGATTCATATTTAAATGATATTACGAAATATTCGTAATCTTTAATCTTCTTCTCTCAATGCCACTATTATACCAATGTTCCACAGAGATTTATACTGGGAACACTTATAGTCCATCCCAAAGCTACAAGTTGTGTGTTGGTTTTTGGATTGACAGTAATCTGTTCTTTAGATCAAATTTTTTAGGAACTCA
Source organism: Nannoperca australis (assembly GCA_036023655.1). NCBI lineage: Eukaryota > Metazoa > Chordata > Actinopteri > Centrarchiformes > Percichthyidae > Nannoperca > Nannoperca australis. The sequence continues at coordinate 1,038 of JAVQJD010001225.1, forward strand.
ATGACTGCTACAATATAATGATTCCACATTTCACTGCTGAACTGGTCACAGTTCACAAATCAAGACTGAAACCACTCAGAACATGATATAAACATGCCATTAAAGTTTAAAGTAACTTCAATTGCATGTTTATATAAAATACAAGAGCTGCAAAACCTTTCTTCAGGAAACCTCTTCAGGCCAGAAGAGTTTGTTCGGTTTTCAAGGCAGACATTAAATTAATAAACTATACATTTGAGGAAGTGAAACACAGAAACCCACATAGAAACAAATGCTAAATTGACTAGTCTTTAGTAAATTCCCTGTTTCCTTGTTCAACTCTATGAAGGGCATGAGTTATTGTACTGCCAGAGCAAAGTAATTGGGTTCATGTTCTTGTTTTATTCTTTACTTCTTTATTTTCCTCACAACATGTTAAAAGCTCTGTTTTATTTGTGTCCCTCCGGGAAGCATGTTTTATGCTTTGGCTTAGCCTTTCTATTCCTCATTCTTTCCTTTAAGCCTCATGCGGGTTTGTGCAGATAGACAGGCAGCACCTGTCATCTGTCAAAAGCTAAAAGAGGCTTGATAAGTAATAGCAGTATTGAAGCTATCAGTAAACACCCCTGTATGAGGGCTCAGATTTAGTCTCAGGTCATGTGAGATCCTCTTTAGTGGCCACACAGACAAATACACACACAAATGTGCATACATGCACATCCACAGACTGCAATGATGTGCTGTATTATTATCCTTAATATAGAAAGAAGGAGTTGCAGCTTAGTTTCTTGCTCCAATCAGCATAGGCTAAACACAGTTTTTGTTAAAACGTTTATAGCCCAGTTCAGACCAAAGATTTTTCTAAAAATCTAAATTGGATTTTTCTAAAATGGTTAATTAAAATATATCTTCATTGGATTATCTACATTAACATCTGCTACACAATTTCAAAGGAATAGTTCGACATTTTTGGAAAATTTACACTTTACACACAATTGATTTGTATGGATTAAACAAATGAGATATGACACATTAACAAGTGAGCTTCAGAGGTGCTGGTAGATGGACTTTGTCACCTTTGGACAGAGATATGCTAGCTGTTTGCCCATTTCCAGCCTTAGTGCTAAGAGAAGCTAACTGACTGCTAGTGGTAGCTCTTTACTTAGCGCACAGATGTGAGTGGGATCAATCTGGTCATCTAAGTTTTAATAAAGCAAATAAGCATATTTTCCTAAAATGTGATTAATCAAGCTGTTTTGATCCTCACAGTGACATTCTCTTTATCTTTGCTCTCCTCTACTGAAAGCCAGTACAAGAAGGAATCAATGTTTTGCTCAAGGGCACTAATTCTTGGCTGTGCCTTGCTAATATCAAGGCTTGAAACAAATTCATGTCATTTCATGTTGAATGATGGTTCCCTCTTCACTATTCCTCCCTACTACTGCTGAATGCATGGTGGCTAAATCTTTAAAAAAAATCACAACAGCCATAATTAACTAAGAGATCTACATTACCATACATTACGGCATTTAGCAGATGCTTTTATCCAAAGCGACTTCTAAATAAGAGCTTTACATAAAGTGCATAGAACCGTGATTGAAAACAACAAGATGTCTCATCAAACTTGTGAGGGCTGGTGATGAATCACAAGTGCTATAGGTAAGTACATCGCTGCCAATGGCAGAATCCAAAAGAGCATTAAATCTAAGAACAGATTATCTATCTACTGAATGAATCAATCTTTTCAACATGAATGAGAATGTTTACCTTTGGGTGTGCATTGGATGTGTTTGATAATTAATCAACTTGTTTAGTGAAAACGGTGCTACTGATTAAACATTAACTGTGAAAATATTAACACTCTGCAAACAGTTTTGTGTCGTCTCCCATGACCATCCGTATGTATGAAAGATGCATGAGGTTTTAAATAGGGTGAAATGATATTATGACATTTAAAAGACTATCCCCTTCTGCTGGCCTCTTTTTCTGGCTCTAAATTCTCTCTCTCTACACACACACGCGCACACGCACACACACACACACACACACAAATGAGGTGTGTTTGCACTTGGATTCTTATGAAATCATCACACATTTGCTTCTAATGCTAATTAAATGTACTCACCGAGCCCCAGACAGGAGACACGCAACCCAGATTTCCCCAGGTTCCTATGAAGAAAAACAGAGTATGATTAACAAAACCAGTGTTGTTCAGGCTCAAGATGCCATCAGCCAGTATCAGTATTTTGTTATAGATGCACATAGATTTTCAACAAGGCCAAAATCTGTGTTGTTTCCACATCATAACTCCAGACACCCGGAGCTCACAATCAGTTAAATCAGTTGTAATTGCAGAATGCAGGGCTTAATGGCTTGTAGTTTATACTGTTTGATTGAGAGGAGAAACACTGAATATGAGGGGTCACCTTTGTCACACCTGCAATCATGAATCAGAATGGAGGGATTGTGAGGGAGGACAGATGATTTATTCCATCAGTATGGATCCCACCTTCTCTGGAAAAAAAAGGAAGGCCCTCTAAAGACCAGAAAAAATATTCTACTCATAAAATCCAAATTACAGTTTGAACTGCAGCAGCGGGAAGTTTGGTATGCTAAGCCTACTTTTTGTCAAGTGTTGCCCTTCGTCCCTCCTCATTCCTCACTCAGTTGCCTCTTCTTATACTCAGAGTCTCTGACATCCTCTTAGAGCAGGGAGCACTTCAGTCCTCAGGCATTTTACTGTTATTGTCTTTGCCACAAAATGCAGAAAACCATGCTCGCTCTCAAGCACTGAGGTCATATCATATCAGCATTTCACAAGATAGCTGCTCACACATGCACTCTTTCTTCCTACGCTTCCTTAATGTAAGCTTTCCCTCTACCTATTAACTGAGCAACAGTACACCTCCTGATATATGTCTCCTCGATAACAGTTCATTTATATCCAGCTGATCTGCGGCAATGTAATACTGCACTTTCAACTCTCATTAACACCATGGAAGATAAACTAAGACATCAGAGTTCTTGCCACCCTCGACTCAGAGTCTCAGCCCTCCACTTCACATCCAGCTTTGCAATCTGTGCCACATCAAGTCCAACTGAGAGGGGAACTCGTGGCACAAGCATTTGACTTAACACCGGTGAAAACAGCACAAGCAGATTGTTCTCCCTCCAGTCACCACAGATCTCTTCCCACAGTGTGATGTATATGGACTGTAGGTGAAAGAAAACTGTTACAAGGGGAAGCCCTGCAAAGACAGCCACAGCTGCAGTCTGATAGAGTAAATTATTTGGAGCAAACGCTGTGAAATTGAGACATATTCATTTGACAGAATCATCAAGGTCACATGCACAAACAAAGACACTGTCACAAGCAACACTTTTCATTTTTAGATGAGAACTTGACACAGAAACAACCTCCAATTATGGTCTGAGGATTGTGCCTTCTGCTCGGTTTTGCTGACATTTACTCATTACAGCAAATTAGGCCGCAAAAAAATGCCTGCAGTCGTTTTCTCATGCCTGACAACTAATGGCCTGTGCCTGTCAAGATGGCGGAGCACTAATCCGAGCCCGTGTTATCTAACTGTGCCCTCAGTCAATTCAATTAAAGGTGTTCAACATGGGGAAGCATCAGCTAAGCTGGAGGTAAACATATAAATTAAATTGTTTACATATATACACTTTGGATGATTCAATATATTTATGGAGTCCTGTGTTGTGGAATTAAGGCACTGATCATGACATGACAGGAGAAAAGTAGAAAGATCTCTCTGCAGTCACAAATCGTGGGATGCATTCTTGCACTGATATGGTGGAGGTGTATGCCCATTGTATCCTCCGTCTCTCTGATGTATTATAGAGTGGGAGCTCTTATCCATGTAAGTATGGGGGAAGGGCGGTACTGTAGGTTAGAAGTGGGATACTGACTGAATCTGTGTGTGTTCGGTCGAGGGTTATTGAGGACAAACCGCGTCGATGATGAGGAATCCTCGCTGCTGCATTTATTAAATCACTCTGGGTAAAGAATCTGCTAAATGCCTGGACTAGTTGTAAACTCTACATACATTTGGCTTGGGTCTTCCTTGATTCTGTTTCATGTTTACAGAGGCTCGTTCATGCACACTTTCTCCACAATAAACAAGCTTGCAGGCACGTTCCATTTCCAAATAAAGCTGGCTGTACTTGGGAAATTGCTAACTTTCTTTCTGGAGATCCTCCATGAGCTAAATTTGCATTTTTTGAGCTTTAAATGTGTAGCGGCTTGTCTTGATGATAGGAGAAAAACAAAGCTGACGTTCAGCAGGCGGAGAAGCTGCCTCGCTGCTGTATTGTTGTTTACTGGGGAGTCAGGAAGAAGCAGCAGTATCGGCCATACCTGATTATTAACCACACAGCCTGCTAGAGCTCGTTAATAGATCTGTCCAGGTCTGGGAAGTGGGTGTCAGCAGATGCACATTGCAAAAGATGCTAATTATTTAGGGCATTATTACAGCAGGTAATTTGCAACAAAGGAAAGGACATGAATACATTTGTGTTTAAGGGAAAATGGGTGCTTGAATGTATGTGGGAGAGAAAAAATAGGCCTGGTAGGATGCAGAGGCACATGTACTTTATGTATTATGGTGTAAATGGTCAAATAAAAACACTAAGGAAAGGACAACTACAAACTTGCACATAAACAACTTTGCAAGCCAGCGAGTGTGGCTCAGTCCCTCATGCTTGGATGGTGCCCAAAAGAAGCCTTGAAGTAAAATGACAAATGAGTCATTTGAAGACGCCCCCTCACACAAACCTGTCACCACTTATGAACATCCTGCGAGCTGCTACAGCATGTAGCCCATTCTATTCTTAGTGGATCCCCAGTTCAAATATAAATATCAAATAAACATCTGGGTGATTTATTGAGCTTAAATCATAGGAGGAATGACCTCTTATTGTGTGATGCTGTCTTTTCCTTCCAAGAAAAAGCACTTATATGGTTCTCAAGTCACAACAGGGATTTAGGATTTATTTTCTGATACTGGATTGTTCCAATACATCTTCAATACAGTTCCAATACCGCTGACACACTTTTGTCAAGGTTGTGAGCAAACAGACAAAAATCCTCACTCGCTAGGGATTAATGTAGACTAAGCAAACCCACACAAGCCAACTTTCATGGGCGGAGGGATTAGACAACACCCACCTCCTCAGTTCCCACTGCTCTAGTGATGGCAAGCATAATGTTGTTATCAAAAAAATTCAGCGCAGGGGAGAAAGACGGGTCATATTCTAAATATATCAAAGCCAGGGCCTGTGTGGGTGGGAAGAATGTAAGGAAGTTAAATCAAGCACTTTGAAGGACCAAAAAATGAATAGATTAAATATGAAAGACAGGCTGCAGCTGAGTTCCAGGGGGGGGGGGTCACTGATGAAGCCTACAGGTCTCATAGTTGAATCTTCACCAATGACAGACAGAGAGAGGGAGAGAGAGAAGACAGACTGAGGCTTGCAGAGTTGCAAGTCCAAGCCCCAAGTCTAAGCAGATCAAACGCCCTCTACAGATAAAGCATTCTATATGACACAAAATGGGAAATAGGAAATGACAGCCAGTTCCCTGCAGGGGCCTGCACAATACGCATGTTTGTATGGTGTGTGTGTGTGTGTGTGTGTGTGTGTGTGTGTGTGTGTGTGAGTGGGTGTGTGGGTGTGCGTGAGTGTGTGTGTGTGTGTGTGTGTGGGCAATAACGATCCAGAGTCTGGACACTACTTTCTGCTTTGTTTTTCCACAGGGCCAAAGTCACAACTTTTTTCATGTTTATGCATCACAAACACTCTTTAGTATGTACACACATGTATTTTTTATTGTATTGTGGAAGGTAATTTTTTTCCCTTCCAGATGGCAATTTATACATTGTATGAGAAAACCCAGTGGCTGATGGATAGAGAATCTCACACAGAATAACTGTATTTTAGGCAGGGACTCATGAGGAAAGCTAGTGGCCTGTGGGTTGATCCTGTATTGAAAAACATGTGGGCAGATCTGGAGTGGTTGATTCAGAACGATTTCAGAGAGAGCTTTGCAATGTGGGAAAAAAAAAAACTTCATATCATGAAACTGAAAAACCTTCATACAGTACTGATAGAAAGTGTGTCACCGTATCTTTTTAGGTGTAGTTTCTGATCGCTGCTTTGCATTGAAATTATTTAAGTCAAACTCAAACATTTTCAACTGCTTTGTCAAAGATCTTCAAAATTATCTGGAATATATCGAGTGAAATCCTATGGTTTGATTACAGTAATAGAAAATAAATGCTAAATATTGAACAGAATTTTGCCACGCCCTAATTTCTACTGCAAACCGGCTTTCTGTTGCCCTCACAGTATTTCTGTAAAGAACATTTGTGTTTTCAGTGATATTTGACAAACGTACAATAATAATATAGAGAATTGAGGTTTGCTCAGATAGATTTCAAGTGGTATAGTTTATGTGATTATTTGATGTTTTGCCTTGTTCAGCCCAGACAACATGAATGGTTTTGCAATTTACAGTCATTATTGTAATAGTATTACTGTTATACACATGCAGCCGTGTTTTCTGTTGGTTATATCACTTCCAATTATCTTTGTGATTACAGTCTGTTTATGGAGGCCACTTAAGGAGAAAAAGCCAAAATTGCAATTGTATGGCAACACTATTATAAACCCATTATGCTTACAGAAAACCTTTAATTAAAATGCAAAGTCCATGTGAACGTCCTGGCTGTTTAACTGAGAGATTGGGCAGTTATCCTTCTCCTTGGGGGCTTGTTTGGTCTTTAGGCAGAGTGGAGCACTACGCTACAGGGCTCCTGTTGTGCAACACCCTGGCTCATATTTTTAGAACCACACATCACAGCAGAATGGCCGAGACAAAAAGGGAAAAAAATACATCTATCTTACTGAAGGGGGATGAAGGCATTTTGATGTATAGTAGAAACGGGGCAAAAACAGCAACTCAGAGAGCTGCGCACACACTGCCAAACATTGTGTGTCTGAGCGAAAGCAGCACGATGGGCTCTGTGAGTGCAGACATGCATGCAGTCATGCAAACACACACACGCATATATGCACACACAGGCACCTGTACACACGTAGTCAAAGTTCACTGCAAAACACAAACATAAACACACAGAGAGCAACAACAAAGCAAATTATGATTTATGGCGCACCCTGACAAGTGCCACAGCAGCATGATGTATGAAGGGTGCATCAGTCCTCACTATAGCTGTTAAACTACCATATGTGTAACCTTCAATCAGCAGAGCCTCCATTCACCTTGTCTAAACCCACTGAATGATTTGTGTTACAAAGAAAAACTGCAAATCTTGCTGACATGCTAAATATGTAAAAGAAATCCACAGTTAATTCCCTGCCAAACTACTGTAACGAAAGTTTCCTTGACAGAGCTGATTAAACAGCTTCACCAACTATAATAAAAGACTTTCCAGTTGACAATAATATACTGCATGTGATCAACTCCTGAGAAGAAATCCTTCCTCAGCTATTAATGATTTAGGTGACTCTGGAGAAATGATAGTGTTAAGCCAAACTCACTTACACCAGTATTTTTGCTGGTCTGATAGCCCATTGGTTTATTAAATTGAGGGGCTCAAAGGAGGAACAGATTTTTAATTAAAAGGATCAAGCTAGAGGCACCGCAGAGTCATCCATGAATACAAGAATGACATACGCTCTGGGGACGCGTCGCACAAACAAATGGGAAGGAAACTCCTACAGTTTCCTCCTGAACTTTATTCAGCTCGACTGTGTGTGAGTGTGGAAAACCTTGAAATGAACCTCATTTTCGGGCTATTCCAGCTATTCCAGTGCGCACAAAAACAACACATTATATGGCTGCTTTATAGATTCCTGTGTGGACACACAGATGTATACACAGCAGAGGGTGCACAGCTCTCTCTCTGCTGGCCGCTGATAAGCCTGCACTCGAATTGAGCAACAGAAGGGATTTTTGCATGCCCATCTGCAGCACAGCTCTGAACCAACCAAGCACAATCTCCCCTGAACCTCACGGACTGTCAAAAGGCCTTCTGCCTAATGACTGTTCTGAACTTCAATTGAGGCGACCAGGGGCTCCCTACCGGGAACCTGATACAATCTGCACAATTTGTGAAGCCAACAACAACCGCATGTTTTGTTATGTCACATGTTTTGGCCTGCATGCGTGCTGTTTGTGGGTTTATATATTGGTTTAAGAGGTCAAACAGCCAGCAAAGGTTGGAACTATAGGGAACACCAGAATTAGAACTGCATTATGTTTGGATTGCCATGACAACCGAAATGCTGCAGATGGTGGTGTGATTAGCTCATGCTCGCTCGCTCTGCACACTAAATCTTCTGCTTCAACTTGCTACGCCTTCAGATGCTCCCAGTTTGGGGCCTCAACGCCACACACATCTAACGCACATGCGTGCACTCATGTATGCAATGCAATGTGCCAATGCATACGCCCACAAACACACACACACACACACACACACACACACACACACACACACACACACACACACACACACGTATCTGTGTTTGACAACCTCAGGGTTGAAAAAACACAGATTTAGTTGCGGACTTAGTTTCACCTCAAGACAAAAAGATTCCCTTTCAGATGGCTTCCAAAGCAATACGAATATCTACTTTAAACAAACAGCTTTGAGTCAGAAGTTTGGAAAACGAGGGAGAGAGAGATAGAACAGAGAGGAGCGCTAAGTATCAGACAGAGAGGGGATGTGTCGGATGAGATTTTTCATCCAATATTTGCTTCTCTGTGGTGAAAATAGGGGATTTGCAGAGGGCTTGGAGGAAGCTTTACTGCTAATATCCTCCACCTGTTTTTAGAAGGAGCTACAAGGATGACCAAATCTTCATGTTACAAACCAAAATAAACGGCATGTACTACTGCAAATTCTTTTGTATCAGTTCCTCCCTATGGAAATCTGAAGCAACTGTGAAACATGCATGGGGAAAATGGAGCTTAAAAAAAAAAGGTGAAATTACAGAGTTGAAAAATGCAAAATTCTTATCCTCTCAGTTAATGGAAAAAGATCTTTTGTAAGCCAGTTAGCACAATGGAGTCACCAGGCCTGTTTGGTGCTGGGAACAGATTGAAGTTGGCCATTTGTGTGTTGTTATGGAAACGAGATGAGATTGTGTGACAAGGAGACACTTATCACATTTAGCTGCTCCACATCCAATCTGCCTAGATTCTGTTAATTGCCTCTTTTTTGTGAACTGACCTGCAGGCCCCAATTTTCTCTTTCATTCAATCTCTAATTCTATCAGTTTTTTCTTTCTTTCACTTCTTCCTACTAACTCCATCCCTTCCCATCATCCCCTCTTTCTCTCAGTCTCTCTTGATCCTGACACCGCAAGCAGTGATGTCAGCCTTTCTGGTGAGTTAACAGTGTGAGGCTAAAGCAACTATTTTGCTCGTGCGGTCTGGGTTAAGAGCCCACTCACCGAGATAAGAGAGCATTGTTTATTTGGCCCAGCCTTGTTACAACTCCCACACAGACACACATGGAGAGCTCTGCTGCACAGCTCTGATCGGCTTTACTATCACACTTTCCAGAATGCACTGTGTGGTCAGTTGCAGCCAATTGAGAACTGTTCGTAGCATGGTCGGAGTCTTAAACTGATGCTGGTGGCATTAAATGAGATCATGGGAGACCTTAAAGATCAAACTCAGCTTTGATACAGTGAGGTGTTGTGCTGTAGATGCACAGACTGTAGGGAGTGATTTATGTAGCTATGTGGAGGGCACTTATATCTACTTCTCATTCAAATTGCTTTACCACTCCTACCAATAATAATGATAAAATTCTTATTATACAAAACTTTTTTCTTTTCCAGGTCATCTCCAGGACCCCAGGTCATCTTGATTGACCTTGTCTATAAAAAAATCTATGTTTATACTCTCTGTAAAGCAGCATCACTTTGCACCCACATTTGCCATCAAACTGCTTTTTTGGTCAGCTTCAATGTTAGAACTGTGTGATTTGATTTCACATTACGTTTAGCAGATACTTTTATCCAAAGCGTCTTCCAAATCAGGAGCAACTGGGGGCTCAGTGTGTTGGTCAGACCCTACAACAGCCATCAAGCTTTGTTTTTTCTGACAACAGTAAACACAATAAATGTCACACAATAAACTATTTGCCTGAACAGGGACTTGAACCCTGGACCCTCAGATTAAAAGTCTGATGCTCTACCGACTGAGCTATCCAGGCTTCGTTCTGTATGTGTCTAATTTGGTGCATTAAAGAAAATTATCTTTACTGTCATCATTTACTTTATCTTACTTTACTTTACTTTATCATTATCTGACCAAAAACAAATTTCTCTCTCTTCAAATTGCACTTACAAGTGATTCAATTCATATGTTGAAACTCTAAGAATCCCAAACAACATAAACTGTCCAAGTCTCTAGTGTGCTACACACACTATTGTAGAAACATTATAGAGTTGCCAATAAATCTGCATCTTGGAAAAATGTCTGTATTCAATCTTGACACAAACACACACACACACACACACATTCACACCATCCCACTCATCACCTGTCACTGCTCATATTTATTCATTTTCACGGCTCTTTCAATTTATCAAGTCTCTTCTCATTTTAGGTATCTTATTTTTCAAACATTTTCTCCCATGTCATATTGTGATGTTATTCATTTTCATTTATGTCCCCTCACATTCAGAGTTGTGGCAGGTCTTCACAGCATACACTGGACAGAGGAGAAAAAACTAATCTGAACAAACTAAACAACACCTCCTCCTTCTTCCTCACTCTACTTTCTCACACAGTCCCCACCATCAGTCTACGTACCGGTACTTCATGCCAGTGAGTTTGGCGGTGGACTCCTTGAGGTTGTGGTGGTAACGGTGGGTGAAGGAGCCCAGGCTGCGAGCTATCAGGGCCACGGTGCGGAAGCGGGCTCGGGCCTGGCTGGCTGTGTTGGGGCTGGTGGCGTTCTGTTTGCTGTGCTCACCGTTACGCGGGGCCTTCAGCCCGTGGTCCGTACATGCGAAGGACACCTGCATGGCTGTTGGCACAGGCCCCTAGAGCTGCTCCAAGACAAAAAAGGCTTCGGTTGTGTCCTTAAAGTGCTCAACAGTCCTTTATCTGTCAGTGCAACTTAGACTTTGTCCTTGTTGTTCTTATGTGGAGTTTAATGTCGGTGGTCCCGGCCAGTTCTGCTTGGTGCTACTGAATCTCATATGGAAATCACAGGCAGGAATGATGGGAGCGTGAGCTTGTTCAGTTTCTTTAGGGAGAAGAATCTCAAGCTGATGTTACGTCAAGGTCGGACATAGCAGCGGTGCAATCTCAGTCAGTGTGTGAGGAGTTGAGACCGGGATCCTGTGCCGGACTGACTCCACCTAAAAACATGAGAGAGGATGGAGATGGAGGGAGAAGGATGATGGAGGAGAGGTACTGAATGAGTCGCTGAAAGAGTCGCCCAATTGAGAAGACCACTTGAGAGCATGTGTTGTTGCAGTAGGTTAAAGGGATGAGGGTTAAAGGGGGAAGTAGAAGTGAAAAATGTTCTGCTAAACCAGAACTGACTTGAGCAAAACCTGTGAAACCTCATTTTACGTGCAAACATCTCTATGCTGCTTACACGTGGCAATATGAAGAATCAGAGCAATTCTGCCTATTCCTTTTCTCTTCCTGTGTCTTTCCTGTTATCTTCTTCACTTCATCATATATAAAGTACAGTACACTTTTCCATTTCCAGGTCAAATTTGGTCCCTTGGTTATTTCAGATTAGTCTATTTCTGTTTACAAAGTCCATCCCTAAATGCCTCTTTTTAATGTGTTTCTCTTTAGGGTGTCTGGGAGGTTTTGTCAGGCAGCCAGGAGTTGTAGGTGTCTGGGGAGTCTTTCTCACCCTCCAACCGCGACTAAGCCTTTTAGTCAAACACCTGGAGTGAGGAGAGTAACACTGCACCACAACACTGTGCTTTCGACATGTACACACATGCACACACACATAATCACAGACACCCTCTCACTCCCGTCACAAATCTTCAAAATAAGGTCATGCTTTCACAGTAAAGCAAACGCTTGCAAATAAATATTTTATACTAACAAATCTACTCTAGCGAACAGTTGCATTTGCTTCCACTTACACACAATCAAATCTTTACTGAGAACAAGAGTTCTTACACACAGTGAGTTGTCAGCGTTCTCTGAGAAACAAGGATGAGGCAGGATGAGATTCTTGACTGATGTGTGCCGTCTTGCAACTTTGAGAGAAATCAAACGGTGTCTCAAAGCAAAAGAGCTCCTGCAAAGATCCGCATCCCAACAGAAGCAGCACCAGCAGCAACGTTTCCAGCAGCCGTCCTCAGACCCGGTAACAGGCTTGTCCCGTCGCCAAAGTCCTCGAGCAGGTAACACAGCTTTTACGGTCCCCGGGTTTGCAGCAAGAATGCTCTGTTTGATAAAGGGACCCTGGAATGGTAACGGACAAGCGGAGAGGAGAAGAAGGAGGAGAAAGGAGGATGCATGGTACCTCACTCCAGGGAGAAGAGGACAGATGCAGTGAGGAGGCGAGGAGCAGCGTGTGTTGAGCGTAGAGGGAGCGAGCCAGGCGCTGAATGAGGGAGAGAGACAGTGTGTGTAGGCTACTGGCTCTCACTGACTGGCTGAAAGAACTGCAGTGTTTATCACTATGGTGCCACACACTCGCAGAGAGAGAGAGAGAGAGAGAGAGAGAGAGAGAGAGAGGAAGAGAGAAAGAGGTTTATTCTGAATGGAAATCAAGAGAGTTGATGTGTGTGTGTTCATTTACTCAAAGTAATCCACCACAGGCAGGATGTTAAAGTGGCATATGGTTGATTACAGTAACGTGGGAATGTCACAGGTGGGCTTCGCTGGTGAAGAATTATGAGGCATTTTACTTGCTTCTGTTGTCTGCCATTACGGTGCATGCCTTCTTTACACTGCACGTCATGTAAGACGCACTAACTTTTAACCTGTGACCCCTCTACAAATAGCATTATTGTAATTCATGTGAGAAATGACATGTTATAGTTTGTTACAGCGTCTAAGAAGAACCAAGGGAGGCCTGTGCTGATAGTGACATCTCAGAGCAGATGTTACTGTAAGTGGCACAGTGAAATAAAGCTTAAATCAGTGTTTAGGCAGCGCAATGTCTTATCTTTCCTCCCCCACTGAGCAGTAATGTGACAATGCAGGATTTCATGAGTCATTGAACAACCAAGAACCTCAAGGGCAACACGGTTTTATATATATATATCCCTGTGATTGCATATGAAAATACCAGACCCTTGTGAAAAACAGTTTCATTGTTGGTGCTGAGGTGGGCTTCTGGGTCAGTGGGAGCAGTTGGGGGTGTGACGTTGCTCAGCATGGTCGATCAGATTCTTACATGTGTTGACAAACTACATTCTGTGATCAAATTGAATGTGTCGGGGGTTAGGGTTTTACCCTTTAAATGTCTTTTCAAGTGTGTGTAATATGAATGCATAGGAAGGCTTTAAGACTTCAAAGTAGTGTAATGCAACTAAAACTCTTTGGCACATGACCTTCAAAGATTAAACAAAGCCCACTTATTTACTACCTTTTGATTCATGTGGCGAGGCAAACATTGTGGCAAATATCCTAACTTTTAGTCCCTATGGATCAAGATCCAAAAACTGGATCTGACATTTACCATAATGCAGCTTGATAGTAATTTGTTAAACCCTGGAAAATATATTTTAAACTAGTTTCCCCGAGTAACACAGACTTTCTCTTAAGGATTTGAAGTCTCAAAGCTGAAATGACCCTGATTCCATCATGAGTTGTTTTCTTTACAGACTTTGGAAAGCTTCCAGCGCCACCGAATACATTATACAACTATTCTGTTTTCACAGGCACGGAAGCACTGCTTCTGACAAGTAAACTGTTGATGTATAAACTCAGTGTAGTGCACCTTTAAATCACACAACCTTTTAGAAAAACAAAAAAATGCCAACTTTAGCTCTTCTGTGTTGCCATTTCTAAATCTCCTAGCCTCTTTCCCTGCCGGCAAAAAATGTTTTGGCTTGATCATGTTGCTCTGCGACAGAAGTGGTTGGACAAAATTGCAAACATCCTTCTAATGTCACCAGCACCTCCAAGGCTACAACATCCCCCCTGTCGATCCCATTTAAAAGTGTGTCAGTCAAAAGCGTCAACTAGAACTGTTACATTCTCGGCTAGAGTCCCCAACGGGCGATAACGCTGATACCCTGAGGCAAACCACTCTGCTCTAATTGCTCCAGTGAGAACCCATAGTTGAGTCCTGAAACTTTGCTGCTAAGACACAAACCTCCATAAAGTTCATGAGAGTGTGCACATGTTTATATAGATGATCATGACGCAGCACTGAGAAGACTAATAAATACCTCTGACCTAATCCTGGATCTCCCACAGTGTGGAACATCTGTCTGCATAGCTTGAAATCACTGCTTGTGCTCCTCCAAAATACTGCATCTATTTATACAGAGAACAGTGTTTTTCTTTACATGTAATAACCACGGCTATCTAAATAAAGCCCTCAGCAACATTAGATTCCATGTTACATGATTACAGCCCTGTAAAACAACTGCTGGTTGAATAAAAGATTTTTATGTTGCTCATTATGCTCTCATGTTGAAAAGGCTATTCAATGTCTAATAGATAGTTGTCCTTATCAGCACTAACCTCCTGTTGAGAAAATGAGAGGTAATGAGGGGGAAAACCTTTCCAAGCTGTCTGTGACATCACTGCTGCAGCAGTCCCACTCTCTCGCTGCCCGATCACTTCTTTCTCTATGTATTTTCCTCTGCATTCCCCATCACCTCTTCTATCCGTCTATTATCCACTTTCTCTCACACCCCTCTCTAAATCACCATTTAACACGGCTCTCTACCTCGCTCCAAGTCCACAGTCTTTTCCCTATGCTGCAGATTAAACCGGGAGCGCAAGTCATTGTGATGCACTGTGCGTACAACACCACAGAGGAAGAACTGGTTGTTTAATCTGCCTTAACGGGGTGCTACTGTCTCATTGTAGACATAACGGTCACAGTTATCAAGTGCTACAAATTTCACTCCGGGCCAGCAAACATGCATGAAATACAAATGAAGAGGCTTGACTCTAAATCTAACAGGAGGGGACAATACGAGAAGGATTTCACTGTAAATGCAAAGTCATCATCATCATCATAATTATCATTATCCCCCAAACCGTCCTTCCTCAAGATCAACAAAACCATCAATTCCATCAGCCATCTACTTATATTATCACGTCATCCTCATCATTGCCCCATAACTACACTACATTTTTCCACCACTACAATTATGATATTTCCCATTATAACCATCAGGCATCATTATGAGTACAACTTATGCCACGACCTCATCTCATTTTTAATCCATTGCATATGATGACACTGATGAATGCTGACATCTTTATTGTGATAACCCCTACACATGCCCAGTGACCTTATGTGTCTACCCAGCAGGCACATTGCCTCATAGTGGGAATATGAAATGATAGAGGGAAGTGAATGCAGAGCTAATTATTTTTAATGGTGAAGCACTCAGTGGTTCATAGATTCAGCTTCGATGAAATGTTTACCTGCAGAATTTCCACCTTTGGATAAATTACGGGTTCACTTTAGAGTTTAAGCATTTATGTAATTTTGTTATTGAAACAAAATGCACTGGGGAAAGGATTTGGTTCACAACAGAATACTTAAATAAAACACATCACAGTTTAACAGTATTATGTGCCATGCAGATGCAAAGCCATGTACAAATCAGCTCCATTAACATGTCAACATTAGTAAGGTAGTAGTAAGTATAGTCACAGGGCAAAAAAAGGTTACCATTAAATACATAGTTCAACATTTTGGGAAATATGCTTATCGCTTTCCTGCCTAGAGTTAGATGAGAGGAATGATACCACTCTCAGTTTGAAGGTAGACCTAGCAGGTGATTAGCTTAGCAAAGCTTTAAGACTGGAACCAGGGAAAACAGCTTGCCTGGCTCAATACACACAAACAAATATGTGAAGAAAACAAGGAGTCACAGTGCTTGGCCAAGAAATAGTCCAACAACTCCTGTGACACCACTAAATAGTCACTTTATACACTTTGTACAGATATAACAAACAACGTGAACATTAAATTATGTTAAAGAAAAGGTTTGGGACATTTTGGGAAACACTTTATGCTAATTTAAGCTAATGTTCTCCTGGACATTCATATTTACTGTAAAGGCATTCAAATTGTATCATTCCTCTCGTCTAACTCTTGGCAAGAAAGCAAATAAGTGTATTTTCTTAAACGTCAATATGTATTTTTTGACAAATGATTATTGTAAGACATCATCATTTAAATTGTATTTCAGGCTCTTTATGTACTGTCAAGATATAATCCAAATATATGGTATTGGTTCTAACTTTCGCACTCTTATTTTCCAGTTATTATTCTTCACACAATGGTAGCTATTATGAGGTAGAATTAGGATTCAGTATCATATGCAATATACTGTGAACCCAGAAAGAAAATACAATAATTGACATTGGCAAGTCATTATTTAAGCATGCCATATATCCCTTCTGCTTCTTACTGAAATCTTTCAGAAACACACAGCAATTCTGCCAAATTTCACTCCTCTTAATGATATATCTGATCTCTTTTGCTCACAGCTCAATCTCTGTCTGCTTTGCTAGGACTCAACGTGAGCCCTGTTCTTCATTACTTATTAAAATCCTCAGTCTTTGCACAGTAGTGAAACCTGCCAAAACCACTGTAGACATAGCAGTATATCTAATGGTGGCCTCATATGCTTTGAACGTCACGTCTAATTGCGGAGGGGAATTAGTGCTGGGTCTCACTGTGCTAAGAAGGACTCTTCCTTATCAGGAGATGATGAAAGCATTAGGTAGGCTGTTAAACAGGACAGAGACTGAGCAGAGTTAAACTTTAATTTTTGCTTCCAGTGGTTTATAAATTATACAAATTGTTGTGAATTGACAAACAGGCTGCTGTTTACTTTGATTGGGTTTAGGCCAAATTAAGACCTAAAAAAGTTGCAGGTCATTCAGCGGAATCAACATGCCAACAACAAGCCAAAATGATGCTAAATGTTTGTAATGCAACATTACATACACACTCTGTATCAGTTCATGAGATAATGCAAGATGTACAGCATTTATCTGAATGTACTAAATCTATTTGAACTTTTAAGTGCATGCGCCCTTTTCAGAACATAATCTCCTACCTGTAGACCATGCTGACACTTGGTTGGGAGGATGCCTGAAAGAAATGGCTGTGTACGTGAAGTAGCTCCTCCAAATGCGGATGCTCTCGAGGTCTGCTGTCGAAGCTTCCTGGAAGGCAGCTGGTGGGGCTTGAGGGGTGCACCCTGGTTCCTGCCCCCTGCCTCTGCTGGTTTGAACTAGGGCAGCGATCCAGCCTCGGTCCCCCTCTCTGCCTGGGCACGGAGATGTCACTGCAGGCTGCCTTGAGGTACATGTTTGTCTCCCACTGGCTGAGGGGACACTTTCTTTTGTTAGCAAATCCTTTTCAGTATATTTAGTCCTCCCGGCCTAAAAACATCTCCATGTAAGTACAATGCAATGCTGGTCATGTGCAACCACAGAGGATATCCATATTTGTTTGCTGAAGAGTTCATGCCTAAGGCCTACTGAGTGATTATATAGTAATACTGTGAAACAAGTTCTGTAGATATATCAAACAAAGTGTAAATGTGCATAGACAACGCCAAGACAGCCAGACAAACAGGCACAGATGCACACAGATAAAGTCAACATACTAACAACATCAAAGGAGATATCCCAGAGGGGTGCAGAAACAGCTCTGTGGGGCATACCTGGGATGTCAACTTTATTCTTAGATGATCGACAAATTAAAAGACAAAGGCAGCTTTTGTTTGAGCTCCCGGTGGCTCCAGCCAGAGAAGCCTGCTTGTCTGTGAGGCTAGCCAAACAAAGCCAGGGGGATATTTCTGTGATTACTTACTTACAGAAATATCTTTCTGATACATCTGTTGTATGTGCAGCCAATTCCAGTTGCAGCTGATCACAGAATGTGATTCACCTTGTCTGCTCTGGTATCGTTTCCTTCAAGCGAATGATTAACGACAGAAGCAGAAATGCAGCTAGGTCTATGAACAAGATTGTGAAGACACAGATACCAGGATATTTTGAGGAAACTCAAGATGTATTTCCACCAACCCAAGGTCATTGTTGGTAATGTGGCAATGAGCCAGGAAACCAGTAATAAAAATACACTGGATGCTATCAAGCGGACCACAAGTATGTCTGTATGGAGTTATAAATACCCCCATTATTAAATGCCTTTTGCGATGTATTTTAGATTTTAAAGTGAGACTAAGTCACTTTTAAAAGTGAAATGGCACAATCTTCCTCTTACAAATGAAAAGTTGAATTCAAAAGCAATAAAATGCACCCCTGTTCAGTTCAATACACTCAAAGGTTTAGCTGCTACAGGCCTCTATGGTCTGGTGTGACCAGCATGGTGGCTAACTTCATTACTTACATTACTGACATTACCTAATCAGTTATCTGACTTCTGTATTTGTGCTGCTGTTGCACCACGTTCTAGCATGTTGCAGATAACATTTCTGTGGTTTTATCACAACAGTAAAACAAAAAGTAAACACATTGTGTCAGTTTGTGCCATGTAACTCCCTCTTGTGGCTTTAGTGGCTGCTGTTTAGCAAAATCTACATAGTCTCCCAATACATTTTAAACTTAATAATCACATACAAGACTAACTGGCACCAGATTATAAGTTATTACTAAACATTTAACTCTTCACTGTCCAAAAAGGCATCATAGATCTGCATGTTTAGGCCTTTAAGCAAGTGAAACTCAGAGCTTTCTATGGATAGATTTTTCTATTTGATCTGCTAGATGGATCTCTTAACGATAGATTATGTCACGCATTGCTGTCACTTATTTTAAGCTGTTGTTTTTATGTATAAAAATAGCCTATAAATCAGTTACATATGGGCACCCACTCGCCTCTTGGTCAGTTGTACATGCCTGCCCTCTTGTGAACGGAAAGGATACAGCAAGCAGATCCAAATATAAATTCTGTTTTACATTTTCACACAGCATCAGGCCGGAAGAGTCGTTGAACATTTTGTACTTTGCTCATCCAGAAAAGGAACACACAGTCTTGCAGAAACAATCATAAAGATGGAAGTGGATGCATCTAAACCCACAACCAAAAGGAACACACATCACTCATTCACAGGCCTAAGCGTATGAGTACATGGGCTGAAAATGGAGATAAGATGTTGGATGAATGTGGAGGAGCTGAGAGCACCTCTGTGTGTCTGCTCTGTCCTCCCACTCAGTGTGTAGTGTGAGAGGCAGACGCAGAGCATTTAGTCTATTTCAGTCCCTGGATATGTGAGGTCTTTTCTTCACTGTTCCCCTCCAAGACCAGAGTGACTCATCCACACTTGTACACAATCTGATTCCTGCAGGCAGCAAGGCAACGCTGCTAGAAAAATCATACCCTCAAAGTGGAAGGCCACTGCGGTCAATCATATGCTAATGCCTTGACTTTGTCTCAGAGGTCGGCACTGTTACTGTTGCGTCTCAGTTTGCAGTAAACATTTATCTGTATTCATGTTTACTCTCTAATATTGTTAAAGTTTTTGCTTTATGTTTTGTTCAGACTTGTCACGAAGCTATTGTGAAACACCATCAATAAATTGGTTAAATTATAAAGGCATAGCAGAGGTGAAGGCAAAATAAATAATTCAAGCAACATCCCGTTTATATTGTCTATATGGGATCATGAGCAAAGAAAAACATGTCTTGTGACCGTGCACTTCTGGAGAAACAAGCTCTTCAGTTTCTGGTAAATGCAGAGGCATTTCCTCATTCTTCTTTTTCTTTCATTTGGAAATGAAGTCACCGAGTGCAACAGTGTGGCTCATTGATGTATTTTTTATATTTCTTTCTTCATGGGAATTAACAATAAGGAAAATATAGACATATCCACCCAGCATTAAGATTGTAAATACTTATCTGTGGTTTTATTGACCAAGGATGATCAAACAATAACTAAAGAAACCTTTGGCCAGCAAGATAAACTTTCATATCGCTGATAAGAATTTGTTTGTTGTGGTCGATTAGCTCAGATGAATACAGATTTTCTGGTAAATTCAAGAGTATTTCCTTCTTCATATGGTTTATAAAGCACAGTGGGGAGAGCTGATCAAGACAAACAAAAGTAATTGAAAGATGAAGACCTCAGTGGCTGTGTTGACTTTATCCCTCTTCTACCTTAGTGTGGCTGAGGTTCAGCAGCTGGATCACCAAGCAGCAGAGGGTAATAGCTCAAAGATTCCCAACGTCGAGCCAGCTGCTGCTGACATAACACGGAGCCAGAAGAACTACTGCCAGCTTGCTGTCATCTTAAGAGAACTGGAGGCCAAACTGAAAAACACTGAGAAACAATTAAAGGATCTGAGGGAAGAGGTTCAAGGTAACTAAGCTATGTATGTACCGTTTCTATTGTTTTCAAGTTGATTTGGGTTTAATTCAACAAAATAAACATTATAATAACTTCCCGTTTTCATGTAATCTGTCAAGGTAACAGGGTGGCTTTTGGAGCATCTGTCGGCAATGTTGGAAATATTGGTCCTTTTAGCTCTGAGATTACTCTGACCTACAAGAATGTCTACTCAAACACAGGCGCATACAACCCTGCAACAGGTGAACTTACAAAAATGATGTGTCTTCAGAGATAATACAATCATGTAGATAAAATGGAAAGGTGGCACATGATGTAACTCTCTCTGTTGATCATCCACAGGAATTTTCACCGCTCCAGTCAAAGGAGTTTATTACTTCAGCTTCTCTGGCCATAATATATCATCTAGACCAATGGGGCTGCGACTGATGAAGAACGGAGTGCAGATGGTTACTGTGTTCAACCATGTGGCTGGAAACCGCCACGAGACAGCAACCAATGGCATGACTCTACAACTTGAAGTGGGAGAACAGGTGTACATGAGACTCCGGCCAAACACCTGGATATATGATAATTCGAATAACCACAGCACCTTCATTGGCCATTTGTTATTCCCTCTGTAAGTGAAATGAAGTTAGCAAAAAAGAGAAAACAGGGTAGGGAGTTGGGACAACAATCGTAACACATAGGACTCAGTAAAGAAAAACTCATATCATGACTGTGTAAATTGAAAAATGTTTGTTTATTGATATTATGCTTGACTTAATAAAGTTTATATTTAAAAAAGCTACAATGATTCCAGCCTGACGAAAATGCTGCCATCCTTTAAAAAATAAATTGTGTGTTAACTACAGATCTAGAGCCGGAAATGATTAGTTTAAGGACAAAAGGGGAAACAGTTAGTTTGACTAATTCCCCAAAAACTGAAATAGCACACAAGTAGGCTACAACAATTACCCTCTCTCAGCGAATAAGTGTATTTCTCAACAATGACAAATTGTTTCTTTAAAGTACAGACATAAGACAGGTAAAAGTTTCAAATCTAACTTTTAAAAGAAAGTTATCAAGTATGTAGGGCAATAATAGGTGAACACGTGACCTCTCTTGACCTTCTATGTGTTTTCAAGTGAAAAGGCCAAGTGTTAATAATGTCACTGTGAGCTATCCCAGAAACGTGCAGTATGCCATCCTAACTGTTACCTCTGTAAAGTACCAAGCTATTTTTCTCTACATGGCTTCTTCTTTTTTCCTCTGCAGTCACACACTCTATTTTTGCAAAACCCCAATCCCAACTTTACATACAGATACATAAGATCAATTTCTTACTTCTAAATTTTGTCACATGGTAAACACATTCCTGCTGCTGAGGTCAGACTGAGCGTGTGGTTCAGTGGTTAAACAATAATAAATGCATGAAGAGGTGTCTGCTGGGGTTGGAAGGTGGCAGTGTTTTGAAGTGTGTGTTTGGATGAACTCTTTGAAAGTTCCCCTTTCTTTCGCAGGCTGCCAGACCAAACAGCTCATAGATAACCAGCCATGGAGACTTCTGTAAAAGTGTCATATGATCCTGCTGGTTCTTTTGCTCATATCAAATCACATGGAGCTATTGCATGCACACACAAACCACACAACTGAAACCTATTCATCCTGTCCCTCAAGATACTGGGGTCATGTCCTTGGTCATGGGCACCCAAAGGAAGACAGTGTGCAACAAATCAAACCATTTATTTCGACATGGTTAAGAGGAACTTACGTGTTTGTTTCAGCATTTCATAGATCTGAGGTGAAGTAACCACAAAACAGGAAGCGCCCTATTATCCGCCCTCCCTTTCCTCCATATACTAAAAAAGCCCAACACATCAGTAAGCTGAGGTCGATCAGTTTGCATGCAACAAAATGCTAACGTGGCACAGGTTATATGCTTAGCGGCTTTAGGGTGAACAGGTGTAATGTTGCCAGGGATAAGCTGAGTGGAAAATTGCTTTTAGCTCACATGTAGCACGTGTCGTACTTTGCCGTGCAGCTTGTGAAATTCAGAATGAATAGGGTTTGTGTAATATTGCAGTAAGCAGGAGATGGTGTCAGATTTTGGGCAAACCTCCAGCTCCAGAGATGCAGTGGCAGTTGGAAAACTGTATTTGTCATATATTTTTATAATGTGTATACAGTAGAAGTAACGTCCAAATGCTATTAGCTGTTAGGAAAGCAGAATGTTTCTCTTACAGAATATGACCGAGGTGAGTATGTAGTATGTAGGCTATTTGCATGTTTTAATCTAAACTTATTTGCTCCAATCTAATCATGATATACCAAGCTGGCAGTGCACTGCTCTTGGTGCCACCATGTGTTACCTCTGTTTGCAATTATGTCAAGTGTCTGTTACAGCATCCCTCTCATAACCAGCAACACAACACTAAAGTGATGCATGTAGATGTGAAGAAATACAGGTGTTTTAGGCACCACTCATGTGCACACTGTATATATGACTTTCATCTTGCATCAGAAACACTTTGAGGTTCGATGTATTCATTTGGGAAACTCCACCATGGTGACACACCTACCAGTTCATTTGGCTGTGGAAAATATATATCCAGATTATGTAAAACCACTACAAACCAGTTTTTTTTATTTCCATCCTGCAAACAGACAACAGTACTTCATCAGGATCTTTTTTGGTACCTGTATGTAAACTCTTATGTGTAAGTAGTATTTCACTCTTGTAGCAGGTTACGTTGGAGTTAGTTTTAACTAGAGTTAGGTAGTTTAGGACTCGACTCTTCCAGTGGTTCACAAGATAAATCTAGCTGAATTTGAGATGATTAAAGGGGAAGTAAGGAAGAAAAGCTATGCTACATAAACTTGTATTAGTTTTTTAGTTTTGACCACTTTGGGCCTTTAAAACCCTTTTAAACCCTCCCCAAAACACTCAATTCGACTGCTAACAACTCTTAGACATATGAAAGTTGACAAAAGGCCACAACTAGACATTGCTTTTTTGTAAGGGGTCACAAGCCAAAATGGTTCGGAACAACTGGTTTAATATTTAACAATGCATTGTATTTTATAAACTAATCATGTGTTTTTAATGTAAAGTAACAAATTCCAGCTGTCAAATAAATGTAGTGGAGTAAAAAGTTTTTTTTTAAGTGAATTTAAGGTTGTGCACCTATTGCTGATTCATTGAAGGAACTTTTTCTTTGCATAGGAACCTAAAAAGTTTGAGCGTGTCCTTAGAGTGAATTTGGTCAACTTACCCCGAATCACTGTGATTAGAGGGACACTGGAGTCAGCAGCTCATTGGCCAGTCTGAGGAATGGCCTACCAAATACCGGTCTACAGTATGTATGGCTGATTAAACTTGGCTGGAGACACAAAAAGCCCTCTCTGTCCTCTGCTCCACTGCCTAGAAAACATGCGGCAGGAGGAGGGGAAACAGCTCTCGCCAGCTAAACACACTTACTGGAAACTCTACCCACTACCCAAACAACTGGACTGAGACATTTTTTATTCACGTGGGCCACTAAGGTCATGGCCACTTACTTAATAACACTAACTAGGTGTTGAAGGCTTTTTATCCTCATACAAACAAATCAACATTTAAAACCTCTTTTTCATTTTTGTAAACAAGTGTCAAATGTGGCATCTGTTAACACATGATGTCTTATTATCGGGAAAAGTCACAGTTTGTCTGAAACAGCTGGGTTGCACCTAATTATTTTCATTGTTGATTAATCTATACATTTTGAGGATTTATTGATTAGTGTAAAAAATGAGCCCAGAGCCCAAAGTGATGTCTTTAAATGTCTTGTTTTTTGCGACTAACTGTCCAAAAACTCAAATATATTTAACTAGGTATGATATAAAACTAAGAAAAGCAGCAAACACTCATATTGGTGAAGTTGGAACTAGAAAATATTTCAATTTTTTTCCTTCATATACCACACAAGCTATTAAATTATTATCATAATCAGAAATGTGCTAACTGATCAATTGATTGACTTCTTGTTTCTGCCCTAAAACAGTTTACAGGGACAATCAAATTCAAAGTTAAGTAAAACGTAGACACTTTATGTTCTCAGCAGAGACAAGCACAGCACACAGTGTTACGTAAAATGCGTTTTGTATTACAAGTCTTTTAAATTGACAGGTGGATGGCAGAAGAATTTTCCAAACGGAGAATTACAATTACAGTAAGTCAAAAAAAGTCACATTATTAGAAAAGAAAAAAATCCTGTATAATAAAGAGATGGCTTGCCATTCACTGAATCAAAATCCTAGTGGATTAAAGTTACTCTGTTGTTATTGTTGGGACTAGTACCTCGAGAAACAGCCTGAATCTGACCCTGAAACAGCAGGTCTGTTACAAGCTTAGCTTCCTGACAGTAACGTAGGTGGAGGCTCTTCTCACTTTGACACCGAATGAAACTAAAACGTAAACTGAAAAACTGCTAAAAAAAGTTCTGATTGCCATCAAGACGCACTGCAGAGGAAGTAGGGCTCATCAGTTGGCACAGTCACAGGAGTTTTCTTAGGAAGGCACTTGACATGGGGTCGTGGCTTTCCCCATGCAGCGACAGCAATGCACTAAGGTCCTCGTTTGTGCACACTGAGGAGGGACACGTACGTCAGCTAAGTGCAAGTTCCATGATAAATCCACTTTCACCAGACTGGAGAGGGGGTGAAAAGAAAAATATGTAGGCGTAACACAACTCCACCACAGTCCACAGCTTCAAATACAGTATCTCAGAGGGTGGGTCCGCGCCTCGTGGATCAGACCAGACCTTTTGGGGAAATAAATTGTGGAGATCGGATTTGAGTAACCTGTGCAAGGCTTGAGTGGTGATTGATACGTTTAAGGAGCGTTTATTTTAAGCACTTTCAGGTCTCCTGCTCTTTTAATTCAGCCACAAAAGACCCTAAAAAGTCACCCAGCTCTGTCTAGGATTTGGCATAATCCCCCCCCCCCCCCAACTACCCACCCACCCTCCAAGACAGATGGACCCAGCCCAGAAGATGCAACAGTCCAACTCAACGAATAAAACCACAAAGAAATGAAAAGAACAAGAAAACAGGTGTCTCTTAGGTTTCACAATAAGACATTCCCATTGAGGCACATTTCCAGAGAAGTGTCATAAACAAAGCTATAAAAAAAATCCCCGAACATTCAAGTACTTTGTCATGTAAACACTTTTCCAGACTATTATACATAATCGATTGTTGTCGTCTTCGATTTTTGTTTGTGTGCAACAATAAGACAACAGTGTGAGGACAGAGATTAGTTTAGCAAAAAGCCTGCAGGACAAGTTATAAGCTCAAATTCAGCCCGGATGCACTGTTTCTGTATGTTGTTTTCTTTCTTTTTCTTCGTTTTTAGAGCAAGACACATGAACAACACTGGTCGCCACCACTGGGGACAGTTGAATAGTTCATCTGTCTGACAATTTCTGCAAACAGTTCGTCGACTGATCCTTTATTTTTGGCTGAAGTTTCGATGAACGGGCAGTTCCAGTCCTGGGCCAGCGCCTTGCCTTCCCCGGAAGACACCTCTCTTTCCCCCTCCAGGTCCACCTTGTTTCCCACCAGGATCATGGGCACCCTCTCGTACCTCTTCACCCGGATGATCTGGTCCCTCATCGGCTTGATGTCCTGGAAGCTCTGCTGGTTCACCAGGCTGTAGACCAAAATAAAGCCCTGCCCGTTCTTGATGTACAGGTCTCGCATGGAGGCGAACTGCTCGGTCCCCGCCGTGTCCAGGATCTCCAGCACCGACGGGGACGAGTCCACCTCGATCTCCTTCCTGTAGAAATCCTCTATCGTGGGGTCGTACTTCTCGATGAAGGAGCCCGTCACGAACTGGACCGTCAGCGCGGATTTGCCGACTCCGCCTGACCCCAAAACAACTACTTTGTACTCCCTCATGGCTGGTGGGGGGTGCAGGAGGAGGAAGAAGGAAAAAAAAATAATAAAGAAAGACACCTCTTTTTTTCCGAGACGAAGCCTGCTCTCTCTCCCACCCGCTGACCAGCCCGATGTTTTCAAACCGAGCAGGCTGGGAAGGCTGCCCTCTCGCTCGGATAGCAGTCAAATCCCACGCCGGCAAATCCTCCGAGCCTGCTCTGCGACGGCCGCGGCGTACAGATCCGAGGAGAAAGACGGCTCCTGGACATTAGCGTGGCGAATCAACGCACATTTTGATCGCGCTGTATTGTGCAACGGCGCTGGGAAGCGTGATCGTTGCTCTCCTCTTGCGCGGCGTTTCCTGCCCACATCCTCAGCGCGTCAAACGCCGAGGCTCAGTTCCGTTTTCTTAAAGGAGCCGTCGCCCGAAACCTCAGCCAGGGCAAACAGATGACCGGACCCGCTGCAAGTCTGTCTGTCTGTGGCCCGGTCTGCGTGACCTCTGACCTCTCACGCACGGTCTCAACAAGAGGCTTGAGCTGCCCACTGTCCCTGTGATCATGATTATGCATAGGCATGTTTGGTGCAGTAGTTCACTCATGATTCAATTTACATATTTACATTTACATTTAGCAGACGCTTTTCCAAATTTCCAAATAAGAGCTTTACATAAAGTGCATAGAACCATGATCGAAAACAACAAGATGTCTCATCAGACTTGTGAGGGCTGGTGATGAATCACAAGTGCTATAAGTAAGTACATCAGTGCCAATGGCAGAATGCAAAAGAGCATTAAATCTAGGAACAGATTATCTTTGTACATTATCAAATACAATACATTCAAACTACAATGCAATTCCATTATAATACCGTACAATATGCTATACTTTGTAGAAAGTTACATCTT
>JAVQJD010001231.1:0-12580 GCA_036023655.1 Nannoperca australis
CCTATATACAGTATTTATTTTTTTCTTTCATCTTTATTGATAGACAGCTGGGTCCATTAGAAGAACATATAGAAATACAAACATCAACATTAGTTTTGCAAACAAAATATCAAATAAAAAAAATAAATTAACAATTGAACAAATAACTATTCAACAACAAACAACAATGAACTATGGCACAGATGTCCATTTGGCCCAGATCAAAGTGAGTGTCCTCTACTATAGGTGCTGATTGATTCATATTTTATCAAAACCGGAAAATATAAAAATAAATGGTGAGTAAATATAGAAATAAAAACGTTATTAACGGTTTAACACGTTGTTTGCATGTGGCAAGGACAAAACCGGGTACATCATTAGATTCGGATTAGCACAACACTTCAAACAACAGCTCAGCTCGTTGATGGCATCAACAAGGCTGGGCAAACGCGATGAGCTGGAGAAAACTGAAAAGTTTAAGGATCTCAAAACAACTGAATTGAGGCACATGCCATGAATCTCCCCCACAGTTTACAGTTGAAATATATGATTTAACATAATTTATGGCCAATGTTGTATTTCTTTGGCCAAATGGAAATGTTTGTTAATATAATTGTTTTGTGAGTGAGAGAGAGTGTGCGTATGTGACTATTATTACTTTTAATAAACCTTACCTTTGGGTTAGTTACTATTTTATTCTCGAGTTTTGTTCCCTCCAGGCCTATTTGAATTATGTCAAACTAAGACTGTTATGTGTTTCTGATAACCTTGTGGTGTGGTGACAACTCGTGGTGTTGCAGTCTTAAAATATGTTGAAAAGGTCTTAAAAGGGGTCTTAAAAGGTATGGAATTTCACGTTAGGATTCCTGCATATACCCTGTGATGTCACAGTGTACTGACCACACCCTGGGGAACACCTCTACCTCACTGCAGCAAGGTGTAAAGGTTAAACCACTGGAGGTCAGATAAACAAGATCTGTGGATGGTCAAACACTGTTATACCTTGAAAGAATATATTCTGGTGAAAGCACTGCATATCTAAGATCTAAGCTTAAATTAAGCAAAATGTTGATTATAGGATTATAATAAAAACAGTAAGCCTTTAATGTCAGTTGAGCACCAGTAATGATGACATGATAAAGTTCTGAAAGTGTTCTTGTGATCTTGACATTGGCACTGGCTGTTGCAGAAGGCCTATACTTCTAAATGACAGTTGGTCACAGCATCTGATGAGATGTTATCGGTGCCAAGAAGTGAATGCATAGTGCAGGGTGATGAAAAGTTTTAACCTAAAGCATAACAAGCAGACAAAGACCCCACTCATTAAGCAGAGAGGTGGGATCTCCTTGGCAACGGCACTGTGTTTTCATGACACAGCCATACAAGGAAGAGGAGATCAGCTATGTTAAGCAGCAGTTCTCCATAAACATTTATTTGTTCTTCCGAGGAACTCATTAAACATGGCAGACTCTTTTGGCCCGGAGCAACCTAATTTGTCTTGACATTCCTGAGAGTAAGAGCTTATGGCAAGAGGGGAGCCCCACTCCCCTCGTAAGCTGCACACATGTAAGACAGACTGGTAAACTAGTTAGACAGCTGGGGGGGGGGAACTTAAAAGATGATTCTGCTTATGTGCAGTGTTTCAATGGGTTTCTAGATTCTCAGCCTCTTAACAGTATGAAAATCTCATGTTTTAGACACAGGTTGTTTAAACAGACAAAAGACATGACATCATATGACGTCAATGTATTAAGCTGTACACACTGGGAAACATCATGTGGGCCTAAACTGTTTCTTTTAGTAATGAGGGATTATAAGCAACTGACTAACAAGATAATGATTACAAAGTAATAAAGTAGAGCCGCTGTAATGATTAAAACATGTGTTAGCTTTAGTGTCACATGTTGCATTGATATTAATGACTTAATCATTTAAATTATTAAATAATGTTAATTAGTCATTTAGACATTACCAGAGGTAATTTCAGAGGTCAGAAGTCGTTTATTTATTTATTTTTAGGGACAAAGCACATTGATCAACATGACTCTGGCAGTGTTACCAAATGGCAAATATTCTGACGTACTATCACCTCATGAAGTTAGTTGCTAAATGTTAGCATGCAGTTTTTTTTTTTACATCTGGCAAACATGCAGCAATATTAGCATTCATTTGGAGTTGTGTTTGGAATGCACATCCAATATTTACTCTTCTTTTACCTCTGTTTTGTTCTCAACCAACTACTGAGAAAAATATCCAGCTCTTAAGAAGCTAAATGTTCTACTTACCTCACCAGTTAGTCTGCAACTGTGCTGTTCTATTGTTTGTGCTGGTTAGGAAGCATACAGCTTGCTCACTAAAAACCAAAATAGTGAACTAAAACAGTTAGGTTGCGGGCCAGCAAACCAAAATAATGAGCTAAAATCTAGAATGTCTGAAATATCTGGCTTTAAAGCTGCCTAATGTTATATATTAGGGTTAGTGCTGGGCAGTACAGTTGATTTATCAGAGTTGTTTCTTTGAAACATCTTCCTGCTGCAGCTGGAAGATGGGAGCAGAGTTTGCAGGTCAGAAACCCTAAACAATCAGCTAAAAGAAGCAAAAAAACTGTGAAATCTTTCACATTACACATGGGCATCAATCAGTGAGCACATGCAAAAGACAACACAAGGAAGACTGATGGGAAAGCTTCTGGTTGTAGCTAGCACAACCAGAATTCTGTTGAAAACAACACCAACTTGTTTTCAACAGAATGCCCTGAAGCCCAACCTGAAGAAAAGCAACCTTGCCGTTCATCATTCTTACTACAGAGTTAAAATGTAAATCAGGGACAGATGGTGGGAGATTGCAAACATAAGTACAACACACTCCCGAGTGACTGATATAAACTCGATACAATATACCTTCAATAATGACAGGGTGTGTGCGATATGATACAAAGTTCAAGTTTACCTTGACATTTATGTTCACATAACACAATATATGTAGATAGATGGATAGATACTTTATTTATCCCCAAGGGGAAATTCTCATGTCACAGCAGCAGAATGAACTACATAAGGATAATAAATATGTCAGAGAACGTTAACTGGTGTCATCCCTTTGATAACCTGGGACAGTATTTTTTCTGCAAGTGATACAAGCATGCCATTTCACTTTAAAAAATCTGGTAAGAATGCATTCAAACTAACATGTTTGTTTGACTTAATTGTACTTAACTTGGGTTAACAATTGAAGATGGCAGTGCCGGCGTTGCCTCATCTACTGTACTGTATGTGAGAATCTAAAGTTAGCTAACAGCCTTACCTCAGCTCACGAATTTCCCAGCTGTGGTGTCCAAAGTCCTTTCATTTACATCTTTCACTTCACATCTCGGATGGTTTGGTGATCTTGCTAGTTTTCTCCACTAGTTTACTAAACAGAGCACAATACGGCACTGCCATAAGGTCAATAATATGAGTTTCTATTCCATGAAGGTTTTATATTTGTAAAACTGTCCCATAGCCAATTTTAAAGTACATGACGCCATCCCAATGTAAAGTCTATAAAGTCAGCTTGTACCTTTTTTTCACAGGACACATTTCTGGAATTTGTGTTTTTGTCTTCTTACTAGTATGAAGTGTGGACATGGCAACGGAGGAGACCATGGTCAATCAAATCTGATCACACATACTTCTGAACATTCAGGTGTTTGAGTGTTAATAAATACACCTGCGAGGATCTGCTGTTTCAAACTAAGTTTTCACGGGCTTTAACAACAGAGTAGAAATGGCCCCATGCAACTACAGTCTGGGGATGTTGATGACGAAGGGAAGAAAGCACTTCATTCACTTCCTCCGTCTACAGTTTCACATTCAGATGTGGAATTCAGGCCATCACGTGTCCACCTCTCTAGCATTAAGACTACCACTGTACTCCATTTTAAAACACCTGTCTGCTCCCTAAGTACACTTTGGCTTCCAGGCATTGTGTCATTGGGCTTCATTATATGGGTGACAGAATAAAGCCAGAGAGACTTAACAATAAAGTCACAAAATGTTTAAAGCACTTGTTTTCATGTCCTAAACAGAACAGAACCTTCACACCTGTGTTTACTATTTCATGTAAAATGGCTACTGTGACAAAGGTCTATTACACAGGCCTGGGAAAAAGATTATCTTGAATTCTCTTATGTAACATAAAGTGATTACAGTTGAGGGGAAGAAAACAAAGAGAAGCAAAGTAATTAGAATGAGAGCTGAGCGAGAAGAGGAAGGTTCTAAATGTTCAGAGTATTTAGCACAGTAGTTGACTGTGAATGGATTCTCTGACTGCAGCTCTTGTTTATGGGTCATCACTGTCATCTAGTGGTCAGGTGCAGCACTTCAGTGGCATGACAACAAGTGGAGATTCTTCATTTCACTGAACTTTATTTTCCTTCTCCTTTATTTTGACAGGAGCATTGGCTCAAATAACCTTACAGTTTGTACAATGTTTTTTCTCCTCAAAAATGCATTGCTTGCATTCACTCTCACCGTCACCCAGAAGGTGTTGAAATGACTTTTGACACAACAAAAACTGAACACGAAGTGATTCTGCTCTACTCAGTGTTAACACTCCTGAACTACACACAGTGTGTGTGTGTGTGTGTGTGTGTGTGTGTTCGTGTGCATGACCACGTTTTAGCCCACTGACATTATTGTTCTGTTGCATTTTTGTGCAGCTATTGCCGTGAGATTACAATGTGGATACCATGATATAATGTCACATAGAACTTGCATATTGAATACTTCACCCCTACAGCTTTCCACCTGAGAACAAACCAACACACCACCATTCACATAGAGCTTCTTAGATTTGTCAAAGCGCACAAAGTAAAACAATTTTAAGGAGGAGAGAACAGATATTGCTGTTGGTGATACAAAGTGTGATCAGGAAGTGGAAATTTAAAAAGACCTTTAAATCATTGAGTGATATTAATGATAAGCAGGAGTTGGTGCAGCACAGGTAATGAACAACACTGCTTCAGGTTCACTACTATATTCAGGAGCTTTCCTACAAAAAGTGGTATAGGATCTCTCAGGTGTATAATGTGATGTTTGAATGGAAGTAAATAACCAAAAATGCCATAAAATACGTCTTATCATGCATTTGCATTCGCTGCCATTTACACAGCACAGACATCTGAACCACAGCACACACTGATACAAATGATACACACTTGAGTCACTGTGCTGCAAAGTTAAAGGGAAAATCCACACAAAAACAGAATTCACACGTGCAGTTTCAGAATTTGGCCTAGTAAAGGAGTTTAAAGGGTTGGTCCATCGATGCCACAATGAGAAGCCAACTCTTAGGCTTTGTTCAGACTGCAGGCAAATCAGATTTGTTTCTCAAATCAGATCTTTAAGACAAACTGTCACTGTCACCACACTGTTATTTGTCTGTTATTTATACGTGATCAGATCAAAACAAATGCAGAGATTTGAATCTCACAGTCACTAGATCTCAACCAAACTGAAAACCTATTGGAGATTTTGGAGCAATGTTTTAGACAGTACACTCCACCATGGCCAGATTAACTTACTAAAGGGGGCTAATAGGGCCTCAACATTAGGTAAAGAAGCAAAACCTGCCTTAAGGTTAGGGTATGCTTCAAACAAACAAAGTGGCATCTAAACACATCGAATGCCAAAAGTCATTATAGCTGTTCCAAACCCCGCTGTTATAGTGAGTGGTAAGACACAATTCATTGTTTGAAAAGGTCATCATTGTGTTGTGTGGCCATACTTTGGGAATCACTGATATTGTTGGATGCAACAGCAACCCAATGCTTGCATCAGTAGGCTGCAGGGGAGTGGGCAATCCAACGGGCACTTTACACCTTTAAGGCCCAAATCATGTCAGTTTATTTTTGCTCTTTGGTGGTTCATATTATCAAACAAATATGCAATTAATCAAATTGCCTCAAACTAGTCATAGCTTAACGAGGTTAACGAGGGATTCCTGGAAGTCTAAAGCAAGGTGAGGTTTAGTAATACAGCCTGGTCTCCATTACAGTCATCAAAACACCAAATGAAGGAATATCTTCTATCTTCTATATCTTCATCCCTCCAGTAGAGTTCTACAGAGTTGGAGAATCTATTACAATGATCACTGAAGGTGTTCTTACTTCCTATTTATGTTGTTTTTTTCTTTTAATTTGTCACCCAACTGTATCCATAGGAGTTTGATTTGAAAGCTGAGCTTTCAGATATGAATGTCCCCATATCTCGAAAGCGCTCCATGGCTGCTGTCCCATGACTTGTTCCATTATGCATTGCCTATACTCACAAGATGACATCATCAGTACAAACTGTCTCTTTGCTTTTCAGCTGAAGGAGAGTTTTAAATTCACACTATAAACTGAGCTGCACAATGTAATAGAGATTATGTATGTGAATTCTGTACTTGGATGGACTTTCTCTTCAACAGTAACATTTCTCCTTACTGATTCATACAGATTTTGAGCTTTAGCCCTCAGTACGAAGCTTTTCAAGCTCCCAGAGTTTGTCTTCCCGGTACATCAAAGCCACTACTTCACAATATTTGAAGGATCTGACATGCTGGTCAAATTCATGTTTTACATGAGAATCATCAGAAAGACATGTATCAGTACACCAGTTCCTCCATCTTTTCATGTGTTTTCATTCTACGCCAAAGGCTAATTTGTTTCCTTTATTTAATATTCAGTGTCCAATCTGCTCTAGTGTTCCTATTTTCACTGCAGATTGATCACATCATTCCATATTGTTGTGATTGTCATCCTCATACACAGTGACTACACCTAGGACTTTTAGAGAACCAACAAACAATAAAGAATATTTTGAATTCATACGACTTGTGTCTGACTTTGTTACAGCATGCAAGCTTCAAACAATGTGTGTTTTCACTTGAGAAAGCCGTCAGTCAGTGCAAAGGAGCCAATCTGGCACCTTTGTGGCCCCTGGCTTTGGAGCTAGGGCCAGCATCCGGAGAGGTAGGGGAAACATCGAAGGCAGGGTTGGGAATACGCAAAGCTGCTCGTTTGCTTTTCTTTGACCGAGTCTTGGTGTGACGTGGTGGAGAGGTATCGCCTTGTGAGCTAGCAATATTGTGAGCAACACAGTTTGTGGAGAGCTCCGGTGAGGGGTCCGAGTTCACTGCGGGGCTGTTGTCTGGGCAGGAATGAGCTGTCTGAGGTTTCCCCTGAGGACATGAGGTGGACAGCAGCGAAGAGTGAGTGGTCGACTCCAGCAGACCTTTAGTTCCCTGTGTGCACTAGGGAGGCATGAGAAAGAGGAGGGGAAGGAAAAAAGACAAGAACTGATGAGACGAGCAATGGGAAGGTAACAGGGCGAACAGCAGGTTGTTAAATCACTTCAGTGAATGCGGCAACAGCTGTGCAAGATAAATCAAAGGCAAGCTGGGAGCACAAGCGGGCACACGAGTGATCTAAAGCAAGAAATCCCAAATGTTTCATGCCATAGATCTGCATGCAGATACACATTAGACCTAGGGTGTCATATCTGAAAGGTGTGCATAGCAAGGAACATCCAATAGCATTGTTTATTTGATAGATGACAGACGTTTTTAAAAGACTACCCCAGCAATTAACACTGCACACACAAAGTTTGGGGGCTTGCAAGAGTCAAAACATGGCCAGAGTTGTAGCAGTAGAAGCTCCAAAAGAACCCTGGATCCTACGCTTCCCATGATGCAACACAACTGTGTATGTTATTAGAACCTACCTGCCTGGTAAATGTCCACATCTTTAAAACTCTGTGTCCCCTGTTTGTAACTAAAGCTTTCTGTTAACAAGAGTCTAAATCTGGATTTATAGTCGACGCAGTCGTATGCAGGTTCTAATTTGTAACTGAGCGTTGGATTTAAAATCACCTCAACTACACCAAACGCATGTGTTGTATATGATTAAGCCGTATCCCTTCTGTATTCCCCATAGTAACTGTGCTTACATTCTTTTATTTACTCTGTGATACAGAGCGATGGTGGGCTACACACATATAGAACAGTTACATCCAGGTAACTTATGTTAGTTTGCAGTGCCTCCTTATTGAATAAGAGACTACCAACACACAATAGTGTTAGCATGCTAACATTTGCTAATTAGCACAAACCACAAAGCTGAGGCTGATGGGATTATCATTATTTGGTCATAAACCAAAGTATTGGACAAATTAAAATACTGACTGGTTGTGCAGGAGGAAAAGTCATGGCAATAGATGTTTCACTAAAACCCAAAATTGTCAACATCATAATGGCGTTAGAGGAAATGACATCATCAGGGTTACTTTCTCAGACTTGATAAAGGCGCCTCCAAATCCAAGACATTATGCAACTGCTGTCACAGGCTGAGTGCTACTCCCCAAAATGAGATACTGGCATGTAAAATGGCCGTATCGGACGTCTGTGCAAGCAGCTCATTACAACCCATAATTATGTTTATTGTCATTGTTAGGATGGATGGGAAACAACACACGATTTTCACCCAGGTAGCGTTGTCGTAATTTTTATTCTAGTGTTTCATCTGTCTTATTCTATTTTAGAAGAGACAAAAGGTTTGGGTTTATCAGAGCTTTTTCCACTGAAAACACAAGTTGATGTGAGTGCTGCTGAGACTGAACAGTAAAGTTACGATGAAAGATGGTAAAACATGTAGAGCTGAAGAGTTCTGTGGGTTTGCCACTATGAGCGGCACATTACACCACCAATTTTTCCATTGGTAACATTAAGATTTTCATGAGTGCAGCTTTCAACATATAGGTTTAAAATGTCCTCAACCCTGAAGTTATAATAGAACAAAAATAATAATTAAATAATGGATTGATTTGTTATAATTCAACTTTAAAACATTAACTGTTGATCAAGATTCACTGTTTAAAAGGGAACGCTGCTTTCAGTCCAGTCTGGCTGTCAGCATGTCCCCAAAGATGAGGTTCAACAACTCTTTCTAAGTAGTGTTCCCGTACATGGAGCTCTCCATAAACTTAATAATGTATTCATCAGGTATCATTAAGTACTGTTTTTTCTCCATAGTTCATTTCATTGTCTCAGTCAGTGATTGCATCTATAATGACTGTATCATCCACATCTTAATGAACTTCCTCCTACAGTTAATGTTATCATTTCCATGTCCCACTTGAAACTATGTACAGTGTAGTGTATTTAATGCACCTTTTAAGAATTGTGGTAGTATGACTTAGTTTCATGGTCTACATGCTGTTTGAAATGTGTTTCTACCTAAACAAGATCTTGGAGTCAAAGTGATTTCTGGCAAATCTGTTGCATGAAAAAGGTCAAATTTAAAGACAATACTGATGGTATAGTGGAATTGTTGAGCCATAACTACATGTGTACATTATGAACAAATTTTACATAAGGTTTGTATTCAATTATGCACTCTGCAATGTATTCGACGTGACAGCGTAGGAATAAAGCCATGCAGCAGTACAGCAGCAGTACAGCAGCCAGCCCAGAGGATGTGCACAGAAAGTCTGCACTCGCTTTCCCCTTCTCTAAACAGGCTTACCAAGCTCAAGCATCACTTATCCTGCACTAACAGCGGCTAATCAGCCAGTGCAGGACACAGCAAAGTCCAGACATTTCTCCTCCTAGTGTTGGTGGCAGGACACGGGCACAGGGACAGACCACATACAGAACAGCAAGTTAGGACTGGGTGAATAGACACACGGGGAGTGTACTGGCACTATCACCTGTCCTTTGAGATTACAAGTATACTCCAATATGCAACTGGGAGGGTGGACAAACAAAACAATGAAAGAGTTGTACACACGGAGGATGAATTGCATGAACAAAAATGCATGTTTTATTACATTTTTACATTTCAGATACTGACAAAATAGAAATATGTATAAAAACAGAACATGGAATAAAGACATGAAGGGAAACAAGTGGGAAATGACATTGATTGGCTTGATGCGCCACAAATAATTTGGCACTCTGAACTTTTATATGTAGACAAATATGACTGAAGTATTGGTTGGTGCAGAAAAAGCTTTCCTCACAGCTTCCCCAGTGTAGCGACTACATTCACCAAACCCAACAAAATAAAACTCTGGCAAGAAACCCTACCACTTCAACTAGCTTTCATGTTTATTCCATACACTAAAGTATTTCCAGCTGTCTAGTTATTTTGGTGTTAACAAAAAAGAGCTGTTTGTCTTCCACAGTGCCAAACAGCAGCTACTCCACTCCTTGATATGAGAGTTCTGTGGCTGCAAGCCCATCTGAACCGCAGGTACATCTTGTAAACAGAGGTTGCTGTACAACTCTCCAGGCATCCTTTTTTATCCTTTGCTGTGACCGAACAAGAACATCAGAGTCTTCACATATTACGACTCGTGCTCTCTTTCTCCCTTTGAAAACGCCTTGAGTCAACATACTGCACAGGAACAAAATACTGAGGTGTGATTGTGATAAAAATGCATAGTGAATAGTAACCCTGTTGCTTATTTCAAAAGAATAATGTCAGTAGAACTGATTTGTTAAACATGACTGAGCTGTTCCGACGTGCAGGAACTGCCCGGAGCAGATGTCCAAAGTCATCAGTCTAACAGAGACAGCAGCCAACCAATCATTTTCAAATCAGAAGCTAAAAGAATAGTTTACCTTTTCCTCCCCAGACTGAGAAGAAAGGTTTGATACCTCTCGTGTCTGTACGCTAGACATGAAACCACTGCCAGCAGCAGATTAGCTTAGCTTAGCACAGACTGAAACATGGGGAAACAACTAGCCTGGCTCTGTCCAAAATGAAAACAGAGCCACCACCAGTTTGTCTAACTTACGTGATTAATCTGGTTTCTTTAGATATAAATGATCAAATTTGTGCGCTTTAGCAGGGTTGCTAAGGTAGCTGGAATATTTCACTTTGGCTAGAGCTATAATACCCATTTTGCTGCTGTTGTTATGCTACGCTAGGCTAAACATGTCCTGATCATAGATGTATATAAAGATGGACGACATGAGAGGTCCCTAGAAGTGAAGCCAAAACCTTTCCAAAATCCCCCCCTGCTGGCTGGCTGCAGTATAGGTCATCAGCCACGCTTAAAATGTTCCAAAAGATGTTTTCTGTCTTCTTTAGGTAGCTCTGATCACGCTGATGTTTGTTCATTTTTCTGATAAAGTCGATTTTAAAAATGGGTTGTGACATCATGATTGACAACCGTGACTGTGCTTGCAATTGGTTCAGGCAGGTGTATGGGCGGGACCTCAATCAATACTGCACAGACTGTCTCCAAATGGCGTCGCCAGTACATGATGGCAGCACCCGTATCCGGGATGTTTTGGCTTCATTTTTGTACAGTAGGAAGTGGAGACCATCTCTATATACAGTCGATGGTCCCCGACTCCAACTATGTACTTTGAAGGAAGAAATAACACAATCTTCCTCTCACTAACAATGAGATGCAGTCCTGCTAAATTCAACATACCTTTGCTTCTACAACCGGCCCGGCACGACCAGCAGCTTGTGGTGGCTACTGTTAGCACACCCACATCTATATTTGCTGCCTAACTGAAGGACTTTTTATCATGTCTCTACTTGTGCTACTGTTTCACTATGTTTTAGCATGTACCATTACGGCATCATTACTACTTGTGGCCTCAGTGGCTGCTGTTCAGTAAAACAGGCTAGCTGTAACACACAGACGCAGGATTCATATTCATTTTCACATCTCACTCTCTGAAAAGACTGCAAAGAAGCACATTTCCCAAAAGGTTCAATTATTCCTTTAACCTGCTTTAAAGTTGATCCAACCTATTCATATTATGCCAAGTTGTCAGCCTACTTTAAAAGGTCTTGTTTGCAGTGAGAAAAGTGATAAATACTGATATGTAAACCTCTGACTGCAGTGTAAATACAGTACGTGTAGGGAGTAACCCATCCACAACAGGCAGCAGACAGATGCTGAATTGGGGCTACAGCAGACAACAAAGCTTCTGTCAGGCAGAGGAAGAGTTTTGGTGGGAGTTGGGGGGTGCAGGCACAGGAGAGGGGGATTCCTGCAAGCCAAAAGCCGGCAGGGAAGATCCTCCTACCACGTTTATCTCGCTTTTAGTGGCCAGTGTGGGCAGCTCGATGTCCGCGCCAGCTGTCTGGGAAGATTCATCTGCAGGCAGGAAACCTCGTCTGTCAATCAAGCTGAAAAAAGACAAGAACAAGAAGATCCAAAGCCATTAGGTGTTCCTCTTTTAGTCTCGACATCTCAGCCTCAGTGATGGACTCAGACTCCAAAAGTGGTTAAAACTACAAATGACCGTGTAATGAGTCTCCATTTGGCATACAGAAAGTGCAGAACTACACACTTGTCTTGTACATCCTATAGACAAGTAGTCTGGGAACCAGACGAGTCTGCAAGCTTGTGTTTTATTTGCTCTGGAAGATGCGTTTACAATCGTTTATCTAACATGGGGCGGGTTTGATACGATGACTGTAAAGAGGAGCATCGTTGAGGCCACCTCTTTGGTTGTAGGTCTATCTAACTGCATTTGTAGATAGATAGATAGATAGATAGATAGATAGATAGATAGATAGATAGATAGATAGATAGATAGATAGATAGATAGA
>JAVQJD010001244.1:0-14139 GCA_036023655.1 Nannoperca australis
AACCCCTTAAATGCCAGTTTAAATATTTGAATGTTCTCATTATTTATCATAAAAAACACAAAAATTGCTTTATTTTCCATATAATAAGCAGTAGGAAGATGGGGCTTTGCTGGTGATTAGAGTCTTGGATATGTCAGAGATTAGCAAAGAAATTGATTTGATTGCATTAGTAGTTTTTATGTAGTGTCAGATACTCCCTCTGGACACCTTCGTGGCTAAAAATGTACACGCACAAAACCTGCAAACAATATTCATACATCAATATTTTTTTTTGCTAGAATCCCATAATCAACTTCAGCCCTGATCAGAATGATCAAATATTCAATCATTTTCAGGATTTTAACCCTTTAATGCCGGTTTAAATATTTCAATTATTCATTATTTATCAGAAAAAACACACCAAAAATGCCTCATTGGGTTCTATTAGAACTACATTTTTTAATCTCACTGCCATTACAGTATACAATCCTGCATTCTGTAATGTCAGCATTTCATTTTGAAGAGAAGTAGTGATATTTGACATTTTTACTGTATATCACCAAATTCAACCATTTTTCCATTGTAGGCCGATGCATGAAATTCTTGTATTTTTGCCAGTTATATTATGGAGCAGTGTAACAACCAGGGGGCCTCAAGAGTGGTGTGTGTGTGTGTGTAAGAGTAAAAGAAAATGGATTTCAAAAATTTTACTAAAAAGAGGAGTTCCTGCAAAAAACCAGGCCACAAGCTGTAACACAGCCAAAATGATCACCAAATAAAAAAAAAAGTAGCAAAAAATGTACAAAAATGACCGAGGAGGGCATAAGGGTTAATAAAACATTTTACCATTTAAAGATTTTTCTTTTTTTCTTTCTTCTTTTAATGAAGCATGGCCTAAGGATGACAATGTCAATATAGGACTTGTTTGGGCCATCCAACACTTTGATCCACAGCAACATATCTTGGCAACTTCATGGTTCCACAACAATATTATTATATTATATATATTATATTATATATTGTGCTACTTTGCAGGGTCTTATTGACCCAGTGGCCCATTGTCTTGACCCAGTGTCTTCTCCACAGGGTAGCACAAGGTTAAACATTTTGGTCCTGATCTTCCCTTTAGCGGCACCACCAAGTTGACATTTCTACTTTACCATCTCAAAAACTAATGACTGAATCTAGTGTGAATATTCATGATCCCTAAATTATCAGTTGTACTGTCAGAGCCTGGTATTTCCCTCAGGAGTCAGTAGAGACCAAAGACAAAGCTAAAAGAGAGGGGATGTTGTACTTGCATTCATCAGGTGGTCAGAAACATGACTCCAACGTAATGCTTATGTTGGTCTGTAACTGCTGGATGTAAATAAGCAACAGACTGTTAACAAGTTCGCCATATCAACTTAAAAGGTGATGAAATGTCAGTGTTTTGTTCAAAAACGTGTTTCCACAGCCCGCATGTGGCCAAAATAATTACTGTAGGTTTAAATACATTATTACCTGCATGTATTTTCTGACAGTGTATGGTTCTCAGTACTCAAATGTCTAATCAGTGAACAATCTATGGTGTTGGAGAAGCTTTACTTTTGTCTAACACCTGAAGCAGGGTGACAGCAGGACTTGAGCTGCAGATAAAAGCTGCTTTGCTGAAAACTGATTATGAACCAGAAAGCTGTGACTGTAGTGCTGACAGGTCATGCAACAAGGAGGCACAGTTCACACTTGCACAGTCCTACTAATAGCTTATGCATGGTTGATGAGAACGAGTGTGATATGAGGCATGAGCATGATTCCTTCTGCTTTTGAGAACACAAGTGAGTCGCTGTTTATTGTTTTCATGCTAACACCAAGCACAAAATCTGACAAGTATAGAAAAGTTTAGGTAAAACTAATTATGGTCACAGGAAACCCAGTAAAAATGCCAGCAGAACTTTATGTTGAGTTATTTATTACAAAATCCTAAAAGCAGACTCAGGGGTTAAAACTGAGAGCAGAACCCTTATCAGTCACTTCGGCTGACCCAGCGACTCGAGGGTTTCACGAATTCCAGCAGAAAGTGAAGCCAGATTTCAACTCAACTGAAACAGAGGATCTGACAGTGAGAGAGGAAGTCACATTTCTGTGCCACTTGCTCGCTACAAAGTCTCTAGGCTAGCTGTTCAGTGGCCACTCTGCCTCCATTTGTGTCACATCATATGTGGGCGATTGGTGATGAGCGTGACAGTATATCCCCTCTG
This sequence comes from Nannoperca australis, assembly GCA_036023655.1. Taxonomy (NCBI): domain Eukaryota; kingdom Metazoa; phylum Chordata; class Actinopteri; order Centrarchiformes; family Percichthyidae; genus Nannoperca; species Nannoperca australis. The sequence goes on from JAVQJD010001244.1 coordinate 2,220, forward strand.
TATAGCAGTCAGAGTCGACGAGATAGGACTCATGCAGATGCTTTTCTGTTTTGGCTCTGGCATGCCATTTTTATTGTATCTTCATCAAACGACAATTCTGAATATAGTTACTGAGTGCTGTCAACATTTCTCAGCTTTTATTATACAAGTCTGCAAACAGCTCATAAGATTACTTATATTTGAATATGGTAATGGTAATACATATGAATGTAATAAGATGGATGCTGAATACAAACATCAAATATCTTAAATATTAAATCTCTCTCAGCCACAAATACCCCATTCGTTCCTGTCTGTATATTAAAGGGCTGTTTAAGCTTGAGTTCATTTAACTTTTGTCATATCTCCCAGGTGTACAATGCAATAATGTTCAAAATAGGTCAGCTCAAGATTAATATTTGGATACTCATAAATCTAGTGTGTGGAGTGGTGCTCACAGAGCTAAAAAGGAAAATAGGTATATACAGTATGTTCAGACGGCTGGTATGTTTTGCTTCACAAATCTCACGAAGATATAGAACGTTTTTGTAAAAGAGTAACACATAAATGATTTACGTAGAGGTCCTGATGGAGACTGTGCTCGCCGCTGATAGTTTGCTAACTGAGTTACTAAGCTAATGTGAGACAGCAGTTTTAAACTGTAAGTTAGTTTGCTCGCTAACAGCACAAGTTCCCACAGTTTATTCCAAATGCGTATTTGTACCATCAACTCTCTCAAATGTATGCAAATAATGCAAGGTGAAAATTGTCTTAGCACATATTTAGGGAGGAAGTTGTAATAAATGTTTGGTGGACAAAGCCTCTTTGTTCCTAAGTAGATATTCTTTTAGTTGCCTAAACTCAACCAAATCTTAAATTGGGCTCAAATTAATGTTTTATTTTTAATTTGCAATAGTCATTTGTAACAGTATTGCACCGGCAAACACAGATATGGCACCAGATGCTCATATAGGTTATTTTGAAAGACAGTGACAACTTATATGTTTATGTTAGGTATGAGGGCTTAATTGTTCTGATTAATAAATTCAAGCTCAGGCCCGAACATTGGAGGACAAGTCCTTATACATTTTTATTAATAAAAGAATGTGTAGAGAAGAAAAACAGAGGCATTACATTGTCCATAGCTTGGCCAGCAAGCATGACCACAGTCACTTCTCCACAGAATAATTAAAGCCATTCATCCAAAATCAGTTCCTTCTCCTGGGAGTTTCTCAGGACCATTTCAGAAAGGTGATTAGTTAAATCAAAAACATACATTAAGGGACAAATACTGAGATTAAAAAGCCAGAATAATGGACTGATAGTGTCATTATTGTGTATGTGATCAAGGACAAAAACAAACAGCCTGATTGGAGCAGTCATACTAGTTTTTCCTGCAGCGAGAGGGGTTCACTAAGGGATAACTCAATATGCACGGAAACAAGGCAATGGTCTGTGTAAGTTAACATTAGGAGCTAATCGGAAACAAGCCCCTTCTAATTAGCCATTACCAAAATAACAGACTGAGGTCATAGTTATTGCTTTCCCTTATGGTTTGGGTTTGACTCAATTTGAACAGTTGCAGAAATGAAGTATTTTTAGACTCTTAGTTGTAAACGCCGCCTTCATCTGAACAGACGCCCACATAATCAAGTTGTTGGGATTTGTTGTGATTTTCTCTGATGTTATTTATTGTCATGTGAGTAAATACAGATTAAAGAGATAAGAAATTTTGTATTTTTATTTAGTTGTTTATTCTCTCCATCTTTGGCGCATAGCTGTAGTGTGATTAGAGAAATCACTGGTCAGGCAATGCATGTGTTCAGGAATTAGATTTTTCTGATGTTTAAGTTGTTTAAAGGCATTGAAAACCTATTTCCTCAATCAGCTTCTTATTATGAGCAACGTAATCCTACACAAACACACAATTTTCTGCCAAAGTTAGAAACAATGTGGTTCTTTTAAAATGGGCGGGGCTCAGTGGGAAAAAGGTAATGTTATGTACTTCCATGAACCAATCAGGGCACGGAAATGTTTGAATCTAAATGGGATGACCGTTGTGTGGTATTGCAAGCACTGTCAATCAAATCTGACTGAACTTATTATTATTATTAGCAAGGAAGCACTGTTGCTGCTGTCATAAACAAAAAAGTAAATAAATACCAACCTACGCAAAACAGGATTTTTCTTGGAGCATATGTAAAAGCATATGTAAATATAATAAATAATAATGAAATTACTAAGGCTTAATCAGAATCACATGATTGCAGGGCTGATTATACACCTCTCACCGTCCTACCTTAGATGCCTGAGAGGCAAATACCTCGACTCCATTTGGTCCAAAGGAGTTTGCCTGCCAATGCTGCTGCTGCTCTACTTGGCCCAATCAGATGGGAATGGAGATAACGTCTCTGCTTATATTCTTTGGAGTGGTGTGAAAACAAACACACCTCCACTCCACAGCTGAAGACAACCTTTCTGTAAACGCTGTCAAAAAAAAAAAAAAGAAAAAGAAGCCCACTCTCTTTTATTTAGCTATTTTCGATGCTGGTTGTTCTGCTGTGGATCACGATGCAAGATAAATCTTTCAAAGGGAACAGTTTGTGGGCTGTGCTCAAAATAACATGCAATAGCTTTGGTCTAAACATATTATTTGCAAAAATATGTTAATTCTTTGTACAAAATATGAGTATCCTATTTAGCATTCCAGTTTCTGACCTACTAGTTACACGCAAATGAGCAATGCTTCAATAACTTCTGCATTTTGTAGAATATTAACCTTGAGGCTGTCCTGCCTTGTGTTCCTGAACACATTGTGCTTCTCTTTTGCCTGCTGAAATGACAATATATAGAGTAAATAAGTAGTGTGGGGTAAATGTTGATAAGCAGTATAGTGCTTTACATACAATCAAATGACAAATTAAAGCTTTAGAGAATTTTTTTTTAAAGTCTACACATGAATGGGCAAACAGAGTTGTGGAAAAACTGGGACATATACAATTTAAGAAAGAGGATAAAATGGGTGAAGTAGCAAACAGAAAAACTATTATATGACTATGCCTAATTCAAAATATGGCCGGCTAGATCCCTGAACATAATGCTCAACAGCATTATAGTGTGACTGGGTCAGTACAGTCTTTTTATATGTTTATCCCATAATAAAAATATACTTTACATCACACCTAACCATTCTGCAAAGCATGCAACTGTGTTAGAAACTCAAGTGGTGTAGTTAGTAGTGTAGTAGTGTAAGTACATACACTAGTGTAGTAGTGTATGTTATAGTCCTTCAGCTCTTAGAAGGTTAAAAGAGGACAACACCCATCAAATATTTGTGTTTGAACCAACAGGTCTTCCAAATGAAACAACTAAATATGTCGTTTATCCATGCTCTCTTGAACAAAACAAGTGTTTTAGTGATCTGACCGGTTTTATGATGCGACAACACTATGGTTAGGGTTTGGCTCTGTCTAGGCACAAAAACGACTGTAAGGTTTAAGGACGGATCATGATAAAACAAGTTATTTGTTAAGGTGAGTCACTTGTACCTCTGACAGTTAGTTTTGCTTTTATTTTCTCAGTTTTTAAATATTCAACGCTGAGATTTTTGCCTCCACATCATAGACTATATATAAAGATGGACAGCTCCCCAAAAGTGAAGCCCACACATTTTGATTGCCCCCTGATGGCTAGCTGCAGTATAGGTGATAAACCCCGCCCCCTCTATGATAGCTGTTGGATCATGGGCCAAACTGAACTGCTACTGAGTAGGCTACAGTAAACAGGAGTATGGCAGAAAAAACATGTAAAATGTATTGTCTGATGCTCCAAAGTAATGTGTCATTCAGAGGATGGATTACAGTAAAAAGAAAAGATTGACAGTGAGGACAAACACGTTGATCTTTGTAATATATTTAGAATAGATTTGACTAGTAAATTTGAGCGAGCTCCCCTGTAGGCATGTCATAAGCACATCGACAGTGATAATTACTGTCACTGCTGGAAGGAAGAGACAAAAGTTCAGCACTCAAGCTTTAAGAGCAAACAAATAACAGTCAAAAAAACATCAACGGCCTTCCTCATAATCATGCAGTTAAATAAAAGTTTGTGTTTGACAGGAAAAACTCCTCCCTACCTCTCTGATAATCTGATGAGGCAGGTTGTATGCTGAGCTCAGCTCAAGCAGAACTAACACTGCTCTCAGAATCACAAGTCCATCGGGACATCATTAGTAACTCTAAGAATGGCAGCTTGAGGACTGTGATGCTTATTAAAACCAGACTCATTTTTTTTAACCGATGTGTGCAGCACTGAATCAATAACACTCTATTCATCAAACTTTAATATATATGACACCTTTCAGGACACACTTGAGTGGTTTTGTTTTCCAAATGAAAATTATGAGCATGTAATGAGCTTGATAATGATCATTCAGGAAACAATCTCTACTCTTAAGGTGTCTCAGTTCCTTTTTGTGTGCTTGAAATTAAAGTTCCATCTGACTTCTTTTTGTTTGGATCTAAGTTCTATTATCAACACATTCATATTCATGATCTTGTGACGTAGGTTTATCCTACAGAGGTGTTTGCTCAGAATTTGCTGTTTCATACAAAGTTATCAAGAATGCCCTGGTCTGTGTGAGCTGTCCATCTGGCTGCTCTGGTGCCCTCCAGGTCAAATGTTGACTCTGCAGCAGGTCCAAATCAGTGATCTTCAAGGAAGACTAAATAAACCATTGTGCTGTAATCCTTTCATGCCATATATAATAAAGCTCTGAGGCTGCATACACAGTCCTCACACCAGATGGGGCTTAAATGGCTTGCATATCCTGCCACTTTTATCTGGACGTTCTCCAGCATAGCTTTAAGTTAGCCCATGATGTCATGCTTCTCGGTGTTGTGGCCAGACAAGCACTTTTGTTATAGAGAACTATGTCAATATCTTTGCTCATGAGAACACAGTGAAACCACAAGAAAGGTAGGACTTTGACATAAAACAAGTTTTTACAAATTAGAACAGACTCCCATTCCAACTTACAAATGTGCTTAAATTCTTTGACTTTGTTCGTTGAATATTGGAGCAGAGAACCACTTGCTTTGCAAAATTAAAACATCTGTGGTAAATATAATGTTTGTGGCCTATATAATATGGAGCAAATCCCCACAGTTAAATCATCATGATTGGAAAATGTACTGGCTGATCATAGCTTTATGACCTCACATGTATTAAGGACCAGGGCCTATATGATCACGTTGGTAATGCTAAATTATACAGTTAACATAAGATTCAAGGACTAAAGGAGCATTCCACTGATTTTACACATGATGATCAGTTTACTCATCATGGGAAGTACTCCTTACCCTGTTAACCAGTTAACCACCCCTTAAACAGTTGTATGTCGCTCTGAAGTCTGAGTCTGAAAAAAGTAACCCTGATGATGTCATAATGAAGTCATCGGGTTACACAGTGGGAGTGTTGAGTGAAAGACATTTGACCATTCTTCACCACGCTTGCTGCTTTGCCCTATGGATGCCAATGTTGGTCTGACAGTCTGTCAGTCCTTCCACCACTTTGATCCAGACTGACATATCTCAACTACTGGATGGATTGTCATGAGAGTTTGTGCAGACACACAATCATATCTGTGGTTTTGAGAAAAATGACTTGACAACTATTGGACAGATACAAGATTCAAGGTTCAGCTTTAATGTCCTTATTCAATACAGGATTGCAAATGCAGTTGTAGCCTCCACACTCAACACATAAATATTATATAAATATTCATTATAAATATTCACAAATATTCAAATATTTTAATTAGAATAGAATTAAACTGTAAATAAGACAATAAAATAGCACTTTTGGTTTAGTGCTAATTAGCAAATGTTAACATGCTAACCCACAAAACTAAAAAAGTGGTCACGGTAAAAATAATTCCAGTTAAAGATCATCATCATCATCATTATTAGAATGTTAACATGTTGACGATAGCATTTAGCACAAAAGCCTGGCTGCAGACATGGGCCAAGTCTAATATTACCCATCACATACTGCTGGTATCAAGATTCTACCACAATTGTTCCAATGTTTATGTTATTCAAATAAAAATGTTTGCCTCTTTGATACAAAAAACATCGTCATCAATTGGTTAAAGTAAAACATTTTGCTTGAGTCTGTCAATAATAATAGATGAGCTGACCAAAAATATAAAGAAGACACATCTGTATATGATAGTCACATTTTGTTAGCAAACAAAGTAACATATCTTATGCTGTTTGAGTTATCAATGCCAGAATCACAAGATGATCCTTTTTCCAGTGATTTCAGATTATGTGGCTTTCACTGACTTACTGCAGGGAGAGTCCAGCTCGGTCCAGGACACTTACATGAATATAGCATTCACAAGCTCTATTAAAGGGTATCATTATGTGATATTAGTTCACGTAAGCCTGATTTAAACACATTCCTCTCCCTGTAGAATATGCAGCAGGCCTAATATACCTGCTGGATGCAAATTAGTGTTTCCTCACAACAGAGAGGATTTACTTTGTGCAATCCTAATTAGGTCATTAAGAATATTTACACGTATCCAGGGACACATGCAATTTTATTAATAGTAAATTGCTGTATGTTGAACATGCCTGGAGAAAAGAGATGCAAATTTGTTAAAAAGTTAATACGTTATTTGGCCCCAATATTGTAAGAAAACATCCTCTTCCTCAAATAAATTCCTTTTAACAGTGCCAATCAAACTGTCAACTCCACAAAATCAGATGGTGATTGCTTGCACAGTTCTTCAGTCATGCGTCAATTCTCAGGAGCAAGCAGTAAAGAGAAGAGGAAGGAGGATTTTTGCAAAGCTTAATGTTCTTCAACGTAGACGCTGCCATGCAATTAGTATTTGAGAATTTGGCAGCTGCAAGGTTTAGTGACCCCCCCCCCAGTTTTTCCTTTAATCTGCTTGTGCATGTTGAAACCACTTCAGCACCGAACCGCAGAGGACATGCAGGAAAGATGTGGAGTCCCCGCGGTCAAAGCCTCAATATTAACCTTCTGAAACGGCACCAGCAACAACTGAACGCCGCCTCAACTGTCCAATGTTGCTTAGCGATGGACAATCAACTACACAAAACAGACGCACACATCAATTGTAGTTGTCCCCACATTTGAGATGGACCAGCTCTGCTTTCCCCAAGAAGATTTGTAACCAAGGTCTTTGATTGAGTTGGTTAAAGAGCTAATGAATAAATAAAAGTGTAACACTGAGTGCAAGAGTTGAAAAGGGCAAACATTTGTAACCATTTTAGAGCTTCTGATGATGGATCACACAATGCATTAGATAAGTAGCCATTTGGACTTTCCAAAAAGTGATTTGTAAATGGCGTATTTTCAGAAATGACCTGTTTGTGAAGCTTCACCAGCAGTGTATGGAGTGTCTCCCAGATGTACTCAGGGTTAACCAGACTGGTGAAAGCACCAAACCTCCGGCCCAAGAGTTTGTAAACTATCACAACCACACGTGTGGAGTTGGACATCTGCTGTTGAAATGTACGCCCTGTCATGTGCTAAGCCCCAGGGTGATAGCATAATTAAAAGGGCCCTGATGAACACATGACATTGGTTCAAATATCATCCACAAATCCGCTTAAAAAATACACAGAATGGATGAAGAACAGCGTTTTTGCTTTGCGTGTCACACGTGTTAGCTCCTTGCTGAAGGAGCAGGCAGTGAGCAGTTTGGGATACTGGGCTCCCAGGGATCTCTGCTGCATGACATGTGTGTTCCATTACAGTTCATTTTCAAACATTTCTTCAGGACTTGTGGCTTCACAGTCTGCTTGAGAAGGAGGATTAGGCCCTCCTGAAATTGATTTATTTCTGCGCTCTAACTGTTTATTAAATATAATTGACCATCAAAGTTGTCACAGAGAGGAGGGGGAAAAAAAGAGCTGCTACATGCACCACAAAAAGGGGAGCTTTCTTTGAAAAGCTATTTATCTAAAGAATGTCTTAGTCAAAGGCTGGACTGGGAGGCAGAAAATAGGTCATATTTCAACCACTAATACTACCACACTTGGTGGCTGCAGGATTAATTAGAGCCAAAGTCGTAATAAATGTCATAAGTTGTCTCAAGTGAAATAGTATGCTTATACAGCGCCCAGAAAATGGGTTTCCTAAAATATTCAATAAGAAAAATTCCCAGTGTATCTCACACTATGGTGAAACTAACTCATCTTCAAGTTGATAAGAATTGCACATTACGTCAAATAAAGGGTTGCCAAACCTCCATCTGTCTGTGAGTGTGACTGAGAGGGACTGTTTACTTAACAATGGCAACCAGATTTGAGACAGGAGCAGATCTTGACTGACTGACATCAACCCTATCAGCACTCAGTTTGCCACAGCCATGGTGGTCTGATCGCCATTATCTGTCTCTAAACAGACATATGTCTGGTGTCTTTAAAATGCCATGCAGATGCCAGACACACTGCAAAAAGTCAAATTGCTATTTTTTCCATTCAGTGTTGTAAACTTAAACAAAGACAATCTCTAGTTTATATCTTAAAGGCAAAATGATGAAAGCCATTAAACAATTAATGTGTGAATAACAAAACAGTTAATCACTATTATTAACTAAATACAGCTTTTGGTAAAGTGGAAATGGAAAGGGACAAGTGCAAGAAATGACAAAAACACAAAAAAACATGTAATTTAATTTAAAAAACTGAAATGGTTAAACTGTTTGTTTTCTGTTTTTTAACAGAAAATGTCATGGGTTTTCAGCATTAAAACAAAAACTGTCACATATTTTGTTGCTGTTTTTGAGCAACAAATGAATGCTAATTAATTTCCACTTACACCCCCTCCCACCCATACCTGCTGCTTTATGTTGATGCAAATATATATTTTGTTATGCTACTTTGAAGAGTTTGGAGTATTTCAAGTGCAGAAAGTTGGCCAGATTTCCAGAAATTTCTGCATAATGGAAACCAGGCTAACAAGGAGCTAACATTAGCCTGTTAGCCATGCATTTGCCTTGTCTAAGTGCCACACTACACAGCTACACACTACACAAAACCAATTCCAGGCTTGTTTTCTGATACCAAATCACACCATGTCTCTACAAAGCAGAAAGATAAAGTTAATAACGACACATGTATTCTGTTATACCTGGACAGGATGGAAAGTAAACTTCTATTTTATCACTGGTAACTGTTAGAAAGAAGCCCTTGCTTTCTCCTCAGTGTGTCCCTATCTATTAAGTGAAGCTTACAGTGCAGCTGAGAAATGAAGGTACGAAGCGAGACTATCTTTAAATGGCTGTGGCCCATTAGCAATATCTCCCCAACTCACAGGTAAGGTCACTTAAATGTTCTTTTTTGTGTGTCTGATTGATGAAAGCTAATGTGCCTTTGGGTCACATTAAGAAAAATAGAGTAGAGCTAGTAGCTACCGTTAGCTAGAAATAGCTGCAGTGAAAGTGATGAATTGGACATTACGTTTTTGATGTTGTTTCGGTGCCCAGTTAGCCGTGGCTCCATTTTTAAAGTATTGATTGAAGTAGAGGAACAGAGTCTCAGCAAAGGTATTGTGTATATCAGAGTGCCTCTGTGACATTGTGGATGGTCAGCGTGCAACTAAAACATGTTGAAAAATTGTATTTGATTTGTAACGTGGATTGAATTGTTACTGGTGTCCGTGGCAAGCCATAATCCAGTCTCTTTTTTAACCTAGCCTTGTGAAAACTCACAAATTTAGTTAAGGTAAAGCCAGGCTGCTCTTTGAAAGGGATTTTCCCAAATGTTCCATTCTTTTGGAAATATTTACACTCTGTCTCACAATTGAGTTGAACCATGGTGAGTTTCTTTTGGCCTGTATGACAATAGGAGAATGGATCAAGGTTGTCTGTGTATTTGAATAACGTGGTCGTCTCTTTGGTCTCAATTATCTGTATTAAGGACACATGACAAACGGGACAGCGAGATCATCTCTTGGCTGTTCTGATGTGGTTAGAATGAGCTGTTACCCCTTTAAAGAATTACCCATGAAAGTCACTTTCAACTTCTCACAATAACGAATACCATTTAGGAGTCTGAAATGTGTTGACAGCAGGGAAGAATCAGTGTGATATATCCTTATCCATCATCATTATCTAGTTTACAGTTGTTTGCCTTTTTTAGTCGACAGCACCCACTCTTGCCATCGACACAGTAGCAAACTGAAACTGTAATGATCTGTGTCATCGATGAAAGCTCCCCACATAACTGAACTGCAAACAATTTCTCAGAACACTGACTCTCAATCATTTCCAACATCTGGAACAACTATGGAATACATAAACAAAGAGCTGGGGTGGGGGTTGGGTGCCATCATCACAAGGAATTCAAAGGAGCGCGGGGCTTTTGAGACAGTTAGTTGAGAGTTAACAACATGGAATGTAAACAGTATTGATGGATGGGTCAGTAAAGATCTCTGTTGTCCTGAGGAAGTCTGGTCGAGAGCTGCAGGATCCCCACTAACAGGCTCAAATCATGTGGAAATGGGATCTCAGCTCTGGGGAAAGCATTCTTCTGCTCGTGCTGTGCTTTTACTGTGTATGAAAGTCACATCTGAGGCTTCCCTTCTATGTGCTCTTCCCCGATGTTCTGACCTATTGGCTCACATGCTGCTGGGTTTGTAGATGATGTACAAGTGATGTTCAAACAGAGCCTTCTTCTTTGCAAAGTCTATTTCAAAGCTTTCCTCACTTTGCCATGCTGAGGGTAACTGCCAGGGGATTTAAGTCAAATAATGGAGCATAGGGACATTTGAGCCAAGTTGGAAATGATGGATGGGAACGTGTAATGACAAAGGGATGATAATAATTTTCTACAAAGAGAATAACTAAATATAAGGCCAGTCGCTTGGGGACATTTTTGGGGAAGTGTAAAGCAAAACAATTCAAAAATACACATAAATCCATGTCCAGATTTAACAACATTTGGTGAGTGATAGTAACAGGTCCTGTTGAAAATTGTATCTGTGACTTAAACACAACCCTTTCTGGTCTCCTGGATTCAGTTGGACCTCTTTCTACCAAAACAAGATGGTCAAAGAGGTCGACATCCTGTTTGATCCCAGTGACCCTTTGAAATGCATCCTGACTGAAGCATGTTAATCACTACCAGTTGCTCAACATCCTCTTGGATCCATTCTTCATTTCTATTTTTAATTTTGTCATCATGATTGTCCATAGTGTAATTTTATTATGTTGACTATTGTGTACACACAACATCTATTATCTATTGTATATATTAGGGATCCCTCATCTGTTGACCTTTCTGAGGTTTCTTTAATTTCCCCCCATTTGTGTGTGTGTGTGTTTGTGTGTGTGTGTGTGGGGGGGTTCCTTATCAATTGTCTAAGGATAGAGGGTGTCATATGCTACACAGATACCCCTTCAGGTAAATTGGGGATTTGTGATATTGGGCTATATAAATAAAATTGTCTTTACTTGGTCATTCCTTAACTTTTATTCTAATACCATCATCAGATCTTTTTTTTAAATGTGTCTAGTGCTTTGTAACCAAAACTAGTGACATTCCTATCAGCTTCACCTGCCATTTTTGGAGACTGTCCTCCCAAGAAAATAACAGCATCAGTTGTTTCTGCAAATGCCTCCTCTAAAATCAGAATCAGAATCAGAAATACTTTATTAATCCCAGAAGGGAAATTGCTTTTTGATACAGTTACAATGCTCAATAAAGTTATTGAAAAAAGAATAATAAACAGTAGAAAACAGAGGATGTAGAGGTGTAGAGGGTGTAGAATGTACAGGGTCAGAATATGTTTGGACCAGGGGCCGGAGCTGCTCCAGGACGAGTCTTTCCAGGGCCTTCATGATGTGGGAGGTCAGTGCCACAGGTCTGTAGTCCTTGGCTCCACTGGGGCGTGGAGTCTT
>JAVQJD010001253.1:0-12477 GCA_036023655.1 Nannoperca australis
TCAAGGAGGATCAGAAGAAATGGACAGCATGTGAGTTAAATATGAGTGTCACAGCAAAGGGTCTGAATACTTATGACCATGTGATATTTCAGTTTTTCTTTTTTAATACATTTGCAAAACATTTCGGGTTTTTTCTGTCAAGATGGGGTGCTGAGTGACATTAATGAGAAATAAAATAAACTTTTTCGATTTTAGCAAATGGCTGCAATAAAACAAAGAGTGAAAAATTTAAAGGGGTCTGAATACTTTCCGTACCCACTGTTCTGCACTGGTTTCAGTTGAAGGCCGCAAACAGGTCACTACATTACACAAACAAACATTACACTCTTTACATTCTTTAAATATTTGTCCTTACACCATAGTTTTTCTGTTTTGAGGGGACATTATTCACTGGGTAAGGTTGAACCACTATACTTTATATACTGCATGATAATGACATGGCTTCATGATTTCCCTATGATTTGCGAGTTTTCCTGGCATTCCACTCTGAAAAATCTGAGGCGTTTTCACACAAATCTCTTTCAGCTAATCTCATCTAAATTATTTTTCACAGGGACAGCCCCTCAACGCTGACAATCAACCTCAGCCTCAACCCCTCCCCCCTTCTTTTGTCAGCTAGAAGCCTTACACTTCATCAGGCTACACATAAGTGGCAGCCCTGAAAGTGAAGCTTTCTTGCTCCTGGTTGCACATCAAAGAGACTCTGAAAATGTGACTTCTTTTTTAAATTAGTCTTCACTTAGCATTGCTTTACATTATGTGCTATAAACTGATGCGAATGCACGCCTGCTACAATTTTTTTTTAAACTAATTACACTGATAATTTTGCCTGAGAATATTTAGGAACAAAATATACAAAATATACTATACTATAAATATAAACTCGCTCACACAATCGAGGGCTTAAAATATATGAATGCTGTTAATTTAAGAGACTGTGGTGCAATATGAGTTGTGCTGTTTATTGCACAGTAAAAACTTATTATATTACATTATTATAAAACAACGTATACTCAGTAGGTTCTCTGGAGTGATTTTCTAAAAGAAAACATGGCTCTTTAATTGCTGACTGGTTTCCATAGGTCACATGTCAATCTGACATGCAAGCAAAAGAGAGGAGGTGGAGTCTGGGATGGCATTCCTCCAAGTACAGGGGCAAACATTTGTTATACAAATAAAACTCCTTTATTCATGATGTCTTGCATTTTCTGCAAAGGGTTGTTGGCACAGTTCAGATGATTACGGATTATCTTGATACAGCTGCTCGATTTGTCATTTGATTGCCTGCCTAGTGTACCCTGTAATCTGCAGAAAAGGAAATCCTTTTCTATTTAATTAGTAAACGAGCATCGGTGTCAGAGTCTGGTGATGATTTGTGACATTTATTTTTTCTGACGTGTCTTTATTACGCGTCACCGCACATGTAGCCTTTGTGTTCGCTCTCTGCAGCCCACACTCCAGCAACTCTCTGCTTGCAAAAGCTGGTCTTTGCCAGTGGCTCCATCTCTCTGTGTCACTACACTTTAAAGACATAAAGGTTAGCAGTGCAGCTTGCATCCAAAAAGACAAATCCAGAGATCTGCATCTGCTCTTCCTATCTGTACATTTGTACTTACACTACTCTCTTAGTACCAATACAAGTCAGTGGACTGATACAGCCGCACTGTGCACTTTTACATAGCTGCAAGAGGGGATAATTTTGAAGTCATACCAAGAAATCAGATTATAGGATGTCAGTAGTCATTTTACTTCAGTAGTACTCAGCAATAATATTAACTTTTTTAGATGTTACTTCTTAAAATATACATTTCATTGTCCTTTTGACTGTGTATACATAGCTGACTGACAAGTTTATTATAAGACAGTACAAATATAAAGCATAAAACAAGTGGAGACTAATGCACACAAAGGCAGGTACAGACCATATGTGAATACAGTAAATGGATTATACATAATCTCTGTTGATATAATGTATACATTATTACAAAGTAGTTAAACTGAATCTATTTGGCATGAATTATATCTCGGAGTAGCATGTACAGTTGTTCATAGTTACATAATTGTTAATGGTTGGAATCCTTAATAATTGAAGCCATAGTCATGGGCATGACCAATTACAGTAAATGAATACCAATTGTTAACTAATACCAGTAGACAAATCATTAGCAAGTGTTTTATGAAATTATTGATCAATTTATTTATTTGTTTGTTACATTACAGAGGACTTTCATATTTACTTATATTCTGTCCTGACTAATTTGTGACTGTCTCCGATATAGTTCTTTGCTGTCTGGTTCTCAGACGGACCTTTAAGCAGCCCTCGCCCCCTCCCATCATCAAGCCCTCTCTCCGCCTCCTCCGCCGTCATCTTGCACGTCAGAGCTCCACTGATCTGCAGCTGTGAAAAGCAGTTATTGCTCTTTCGTTGCCTGTGCATCACTGGGGAATGTCTATGTCTCAAATAACAAAATACAAGAACAGATTCAGGCCCTCTGAGAGCCCATCGAACAGTGAGCAATAAGGTTACGCTAATTGCATTAAGCCAAGGCTTCCATTCAAATTGAATTAACCTTGATCTGTTGTTGTTGTCTCTCCGTTGTTTACAATTGCTCTTTGCGTTCGGGCACCATTACATTATTACTGTTTGATCAGTTCCATTTGCACATGGAGAGAACAACAATGAATGTTAATGTACCTCTATGTCTCTGTGCGACACAATTATACAAGATTTATTTTATTTAAGAGAACTTCATGTGTATGGATTTGCATGTCAGCTGTACCTTTATGGTGTGGTTGAATACATTCGTCATCTGGGGCTGTAAATTTGAGCCTCTCACTGTATTTCAGCATCTGCCGTTGTATTTTTTGTGTCAGTGGTGCGTCGCTGGCTGCAGGGGACTGGCACGCTGGCCCCGTACAGTCCAGTTAACTGGAAGTCCGTTGCCACCCCTGTCTGCTCCTGAAACCTTGATCCAAACAGATGTGCCACGCTAAAGTGGTTGCATTAGACAAACGCAGTCAGAGCCCGGGGACAGCACTTCTCTCAATTCTGTTGAAGCCCATTTCCTCAACCTGAACACTATGACTACCAGGAATGTTGCAGGAACAGCTAAGATCTAGATTTAATTTACTTTAAAGCATAGGGTTTGAATAAAATGCCGAAAGTTAGAACCTAAATAAACTATAAATTGATATCTTTTTTTTGTTTGATATACCTTTCATATGTTTGTTTTGAATGCTGACAAAACAAAATGCATGATGTTTTCAAATGCAAAATCAAAGCCGCTTAACATTCCATCTATCACCACTTTTCAGGGCTCTGACATTGAATCTGTATCTACAATACAATCTGTATCTCGGAATTATAATTGATGACTCACTTTCATTTAAGCCTCACATTGAGCTACTGGTGAAAGGACTAAAGTTGAAATTTGGATTCTATTTTAGAAAATAGTCTTGTTGATGCCACCTTTATGTCTGTGCTGGACGACGGTGACATTATATACATGAATGCATCTTTACAATGCCTACACATGCTGGATAATGTCTACCATGGAGCACTGAGATTTATGATACATTTTAAGGTGCTTACTCATCACTGCTCCCTGTATGCTCAGGTTGGATGGTCTGCCTTGTCAACCCGTAAACCTAACCATTGGCATACTTATATTTGTAAAGCTCTTCTTGGACTGCTTCCTTCCTACCTACAGGGCTACATCCTACAACAAAGTAGATGAAGTTATTGTCTTCACTCCCAGGACTTATTTCTTTTCACTGGGGAAAAGGGCGTTTAAGTATGCGGTTTTGAAAGTATGATTTGATATCTTATAATTCTATAATTTGGTCTTGTTTTATGTTTGTTAACTTTCTTGTTGTGAGCATTTTGAGGTGAAAAGATTGATACCACTCTCTGTATCACTCTATAAGCATTTCACCCAAAATATAAAATTATCCCCTTAATGGTCCAGAGTGTTTTGATGAGAATGCTCATTGTTAGAACTCATATAATTTTTTTATTATCTGGTGCAACTATTTTGAAGTAATATTTATAACTGATAATGCCACGTAAGTCACAAGCCTTGTAATAATTTTCACCTAATAATGTTGTAAAGATGAAGAATTTTGGGACATTTTTTCTTTGAAACAACAGCGCTAGAAAAGTTACTCAGTAAAAATGTACACTTCTATTTTTGAGTTTCTTCATATTTAGAACAATTTATTTTGTGAATCACAAAGAGTCCTTTGATTGCATATCTATATTTAATAGAATTTCAACATTGTTATAACTGTAAACTTGGTGCATTTAATTCTGGATTTAATTGGATGTAAAGTTTCCTCCAAAGTAAAATTATCTGTCACAGAAGACTTGATTGCCCTGGAGTTTAATGATTTGTGACAACTTTCTGAAATGAGGAAAAAAACTAAAACACACCACACTGGCATTAATTGGACTTTAACTACTCCTGCAACGATAGCATAACATTTCATTTATATTGCTTCATTGTGAATATCATCTCATACAGTTTGCATAGAGCAGTTACATTTACCCTTTTGGATAGTTCACGACTTAAATACAAACATTCTCTTTAGTTTTCTACCTATTCAACTTCAACCTATGAAGATTTTAAAGTGTGTTTTGACTAAAGATCCAATGTAGAGTTTTTCTGTATTGGAGGGTGTGTTTGCATATTCATTCTCTACTGAAAATACACTTTATAAACTTCATAAAAAGCTACCTGTGGTCTTGCAATCTAGTTCTTTTGAATAAGAACTGGGGGTATTTGTATTGGTAACAAATTGCATGTTGGTTATATACTAGGTGTTTGTTGCAAACATCATGCAGACCTCCATCTTACTGTAATCTTATAAAAAAGACCCAATCCATCTGGGTGTTGCATGTTGCATAAGGTGCGTGATGCAGCATTGTTTCTCATTAGTATCCAGCGTGTTAAAATACCAACTGACAGCAGTCCTGGGGGATAGCTTTGTGGTGCTCTCTTATTTATGTGCCCAGTGCAACTCAGGAACGTCTCATCCTACATGCTCTCCACATCCCCCATCTTCATACATTAAGCTCAACCTCAGGAGCACCTCTGGCAATGCAGAGGTTGGGTATATTTGTCTACCCACTCACAGAGGCGACGGCTAGGTCGGGGAAGGTTTTCAGACATTTCAGTTTTATGTAAATGTAATTCATGACATGCAGAAACATTCATTTGAAGTTGTCTAAAAATAACAGCAGATGCTATTTGAACAACGTGTAAATCTGCTTATGTAGACGTGAACAAATTAAAAGTACATTCATTGGAAAGAGATGTTCTCAAATAGCTGGGTTGGTTCTCTTGCTGATTGCTGTGTCACTTGATGCTTGTATGTGATTTGTGCTGATCAGGTATAGATACGGAGGTTGGTAGGCTTCACAGTGAGGATAACAAATGAGGTTGATTTACTCCTGATTGCAAAGTTCCAGCTTCATTTCTTGCATTACCTTTGGCTGGACCAAATGAAACTATATGTTGCAAGTACGGTCAGTTGGCCTTAGCAACCAGTGTTCCTGTTATTTCTCTTTCAATGCATTACTGACTTGTCTAAAATATTCCAGTGTTCCTTGTGGCTGTTGTACCAGCTACACAGCAGACAGGTGATTATACACACTCTGTGTCAGCCTCGGGCTCATGGTATGGTAATTCCAGTTGTCGTGCATATAGTTTACTCATTCTGCTCTGCAAGCAATAGATAAAACCAGAGATTTTAAACCTTGATAGTTTGTCAGGGTTGACTCAAAATGATATTTCAGCCTACAACCATCTGAATCTTGTTTATTTAACATATAACATTGAGGTTATTATCCAACTAGTAGCAGTAATAACGCAAACCAAAAAGACTACACAATGTTAGATCTTGCAGGTAGCCAAAAACACTGGTAACCATCAACGGGCAGCAAGGGTTAAAAGCATGCTTGTGTATGGGATCCCTCCTTACACAATCAACGTTAGCATATACTGTAGAAGTAACGTTAGCATAATTAGACAAAAAAGTAACTTTAGCATGTATGAAAATCCTGACGTTTACTATTAAAATATAGGATCATATGTCAGCTGTGTTACATAGGATTACTGCAAAAGCTCATGTTAAATAACTGCAGTGTATACAGGGAAAACTTCAGACATAACAACAGTATTATTTATGAGCCAAATCATGACAAGAGAATCTGCACACAAAAAATCTACACAGTGCAGTCTGCCACTTTTTGTCACGGAGTCACACACTGACACTGTGAATGCATGTCAAACTGATCATCTAAATATTGATCATAGAGCCAGAAAAGATTTGCAATATTAATTTAGAATCCATTAACACACAGTAACAGTGTAAGCAGTCGTACCTTAAAACAGGATTTTTTCCTCACTGGTTTCTGTGCAAAACCATCCACTACCTGATTACAATCCAGGGCTAACCAGATGACTAGATGCTAATAGCTAATTATGCACTCTGAGCTGAAAGGGCTGCTTCTTGCGAAATTGATCATTTTCCAGCCATTACCTTTGCATACATCCCATACATTCTCAGTCATCCCGGTTTGTTTTCTTCACTCTGTGCGCGTGCACATCTCACAATCTGCTCACACAGAAATGTATCTATACAATTATTTGCCAGTATTACAAAGAAGCATTGATCAATACACACAGTAGATCCTGCTTTTACCTACCGTCCACATGCATTACATGCAATTCCACAGCACAGTTTTCTAGAGTCAGAATGGCTCTCCCAGAACAGTAAGGAGCAAACTGTACAGCTGCTTTTGTCCAGGGTTTCAGAAAGATAGATACATATTTGATTCCAGGTCCTGATCGTTCACTCTCTGTGAAACATGTCAGGTTTCTAGTTTGTCAAAACTGCTCATTAAACATTCTGATGTGGTGTGACTGGCTGTCCAGATGCTCCACATTGGGACTGGGCACAGTCCACTGACACTGCTGATGCGGCAGTGAGTGAGCTCTGAGGATACTGCCAGTGCTGCTTGCTGGCCCTCTAACCATAGCAGATGATTGTGCTCGCTCTGTAATTCGCTCAATTTAGCAACTGTCAGAGGGTCCTCCACTCACCATTTGCTCTTCTAGGACTTTTAGAGACCCAGTGTTGCAAGACAAATGTGACTACAAACAGTCAATTATGGCTCATTTAAGTTTACAGGACACCCCTTTTACATTATATTATCCATACTATTTAAAAGGTTTTAAATAAATAATATTAGGTATTATATATAAGTATAAAGCTGCATTCCCAAAATGTTAGTTTAAATAAAAGCAATTAAGGCAATTAAACAATTAAGGCAAAGCATGCAAGCAAATACAAGTAGTATTAAAATCATGCTGGTAAATGCTGGTGAAGTTTTTGTGACACATGTCACATATGTCCTAACTGTGACACCCATGTGACAATAAATAAGCATTTGGGATGTTGAGTCTATTCTTTGCCAACTCCTCCTGTGCGTTGCCGTTGGCCCAGTGTCTGGATCTGACAAGGAGGTCCTAAGTTTATGTGGCGTGGCACCGGGGTAGACACACACCATTACTCTGAAGCCCCAGGTTTACGCATGAACATAACACAGAGTCCTCATCCTGCCTCCCCCACTGATGGTTTCCTGGTTTGCCAAAGAGAGGGGCTGCCCTGTTTCTTAGCCTCATTGATTCTGGAGGGTCTCCATCAATTAAATGTGATAGACTTTCAACTCCACTGAATCCAGCACAGCAGCTTTTCAGGAAAGCAGAGGTTTCACCCCAACCTGAGAAACTAACCCACCACAGGCTCCTTTACATGAATGTAGAGAGACACATCATTGGCTATAAGCACATACTAACCAGGGGCAGGAGCAGGGCCTACATTTGATCTCAAATAAATCACAAGCTGCAAATACAAAGGAGCTATTTTCATAGTTGATAACAATATGAATTGTTGTTTAAATTGCTGACAGCAGTTTTTTCAAATGAACGGTGCTGCCTGGAGGTAAGACAAGTCAGTATCCAGCTCACAGACTCTACCTCATTTAAGATCAAAGGGAATTTACAGATCATGTTTGCTCTTTTTTAATATCTACTTGCTGTCATGTTGTTTCTAAGCGTGTGTGTGTGTTTGCAAGAATCGACAGCCAAATAACTCTGGCATTGTGTGTGTTAACCGGTTTAAGAGCTGATGTTTGCCATTACTGCCATTCTTCAAGTCATTACTCTATGCACATAGCCTAATTATTGCTAATTTACATACAGTGTTCATGTACATTAATTATAATTAGGCTAGTTTCAACGTACGCTCCACTGACACACAACATTTAGTAAGTAAGTAACTTTGTAATAAGATCACTAATAAATGGTGATTATTAGGTTATTACTTAACATTTGATGTCATATGATGCTTAACAGGTGAAGATTGGCTTATCACCTTACATTATGTAACGTGGATATTTGATTATTAATAATTGTTAGTAATTCATCTCTTTGTATTTTGATATTATAGAATCTTTTTATAATAAATCATTTGTGTTTTTTCTTTATTTGTTACTGTAATGTATTCACTTTTAGATGAATACTTACATTAGAATGGTGATAGTCTTTTTTTTTCATTTTGTCAACCAATCTCATGAAAAGCCAAAACCAACACTGGCTTGGTCCTTCTGACAAGTGTTGTTAATGTATAAAGCCTGATATAGGTTATTACTATATGCCATAGAGCTCCATTGTTGTCCAAAAACTATTAAACTATTAAAACACCAGTGAGCCACACTGTTCCATATGCTCCTTAATTAACATGAACGTGGGCACTTAGTATATCTTTAGTTACACACACCCTCCTGCTGGTGTAAATATTTTATGGTGCACCAAATGTGTATTAATGAGCAGCTGAAAGTAGTCCCCAACACATGCCCTATTTACCCCTGTTAAAATAGTAATTGCTAAGAACTACCATGCCCAGCTGTTATAGAAAATTTAAAAAATATATATATATCAAAAAGTTTAAAGATTAAGTTTGTGGCCCATTTTTAAAGATTTGTGTCTTAGGAACAAATGGGCTCAGTGCCACAGACACAAACAGAAGTTGGAAGGTATTGAGAGACAGAAGACACATTGTTGGTATTGGCCTTTAATCACATTTGTCGACAGTATGAAACATTTTGAATAACACCAGACTTAACCTTTAAGGATGCATGAATGACTAACAAAGGATTTGTGGAAAAAGTAAATAAATACACATGAATGGTATGCTCAGTCTCCAATCAGTGGTATGTATGATACACAAGCTTCTCAGAATCAAGAGCACTTCACTTGTTTTTCAAGGAAAAGCAGGTTGCAAGTAACAGTGAAGGAACAACACAGTCAGACTGAGGTGACATGAAAAAAAAACATCATCCCATGAATTTGCATATCAGTCAGTGGATGATTCATATCTCAAAAGTTCCAAAAACAATACAAATGACCAAAACAATACAAAGCATTCTACATTGTAGTGCAAAAGTGTAATTTAATACTTTTTATCAGTAAAGGAAGGTTTAACTTTTGACAAATGTGAAAGCAATGTGTGGAGTTAATAAATTTAATATTTTTATTTGATAATAATTAAAATAAGATCACTTAATTAAAGTAATTATTGACCCTTAAAACATTCTCCTAAATATCTGCTCGCGGATGTATGACGTCAATGACTGACTGGATGATTAATTAAATTTTTTTGATAATTAAACAGTACATTGGTGGACTCGCGCCCCCAGCGCGCCCAAGTTAAAAAATAAATGCCATCTTGGATGTCCCTAAGGTAGATCATATGAAAAAATGCCCTCTAGGGCGCCATTCTTTTGGAGAAAACTCGTTGCAGTGCCATATAGCCTTTGGTGCCTGTAAATGATTAAATAGTTTTTATGACAGGTTTAGTAGTTATACTAGTTAATTAATCTGAGTCAGATAGTTAAACTGATTTAATCTTAACAAGGGTTTGGAACTGTTTCACCACAAATGCCTCTCAGCTTTCTGTGTGCTGGTGCCCCACCACATATCACTGGGGCCCTGTATATGTTTTTCACCCCTGCCCCTCAGACAGCCCAGTCCACCACTGATACTGTATAAATAAACAATCTATCCTGTTCTGTATACAGTATAACCTGTATATGGTCCAACAGTTGGGCTGTCGTCATTGACATAGTGAACAGACATGAGGAGTGATGGGTTATTCATGTGTAAACAAACATGGCATGTGTGCTCTGGGGCAATCTTTTGGAAGAAATGTCATTCTGAATTGCAGCGACTGAAGATGACACATGTGTTCCCCTGGCAGCGGCAGGCCATGACTACATTTTGGTGCACGTTTATTTAGCGGGATCCCTGTTGTTCTGAGATTCATGTAGGAGAGTGCAGAGAGTGGTTATGTGCCCAAAATGAGTAAGGCAGAAGGCTAAACCAGGGGCTTAGCTAAAGCCATTTCTGACGGTTACGATTCAGATAAAAAAAGCCTGTTTCCCCCCTGGTGAGCTGAGGCAGGAGAAAAGAGAGCTAGTGCTGGCGATCAAAGAGGCATCGATCGGGTCCGCTGCTCTTGGAGCCCAGTGGAACAGAGCCGGCTTCTTCTGAAACCTGAAGTCGAGGCCACAGCTCTCCTGAGAACAAAAGAACCACAGTGGTATCTGCAGTTTCACAAATGGATTCATAAACCTTCTCAAACTGGTCATTGGTCTTGTTTCACCCCAACTTCTCCTCGATAGTCGTTTTGTTGATTTGTTCAAATTAATTTGAAAGCAACCCACCTAGCTTAATCCTGAACCACATTGTAGAATGTTGTTTTGTTCAGTTGCTGAGCTTCTTTTCTCTGACTTAGGTGAAAGGCTAATGTTAATGTAAGACACCTACATTTTACAAAGTCAGCAAACAGCCTTACCTTTAACCACATTTTTCTATATATGAATATCAGAATATAATGTTCTCACAAATTACTTTTCAGATGCTATGGTGTGATTATCTTTTCTGCACGGCTCACTAGTTTTTTCCATTTTGTGTTGTCGAAGAGAACAACAATGGCATAAATACTGATATGGCAACAGGGTAAGTATCAGATAGATACTGCTCTAAAGGAATAGTGCATGTTGTGTTTGTACACTGTGAATTTTGAATTCAGACAAATCCTCACAGAAGTTTTCTTCCCACCTTCAAACGTTCAAACTTAGAAACTAATAGCCCAAGTTTATATACAGCATACAGTTCTTTGCACATTTGAAATGTTGACACACGGCTGGTGATTTATCTTTCTGGGTGTTTAATTTATAGATGTTTATTAGATCTTATTTCTTAAATTTATCCCAATTTTTTGACCATGGTGTTGGATTTAAGCCTCTTTTCCATCATTTGTGAGTTGTCTTTAGACTTCAATGTGTGGCATTACTAAGCCTGATTATGCACTTTTATTACTGTATGTGTAGGTTAGAGAGTTGGAAGAGATTTCAGAGTAGAGGCTACTTTCTACCTCCTCAACATGGTGATGCCAGAGAGTGACGGTGGCTGTTAGTGTTTGGGTCTTTGATCCTGGCAGGTTTTCAGCACAACAACAGAATGTTCTTCAAAGTAGCTGCATCTCGGTGAGGCTTTGACTTCACATTTTTGGTGCAGACAGCTTTTGCTGCCACTAATGCTGTTAAGTATGAAAATTGTAACACTTCCCCCAGTATCATTCCTCAACCTGCCCAAGCAGACTGACTGATGAAGCCTGTTTTGGGAAACTAAGATTGTCATTCTGTATCTTTTGCACATCGGCAGCCCTGTGGCAACGAAGTAAACATTTATTTCAGATTCAAATCCTCCCTGCTGCCTGTCGCATATTTCATGCCAGACCTTGGTCTATAACAGGGTGTGAATGCAATTATTTACCATTTAATTCATTTTCAAAATCTTCTAAGCCAATTAATGACCCACTCTACTTTGTCTACATAATAAATGATCCTTCCACAGTAAGTTACTACGCTATAGTTTCCACTGCATGTGCAGCAGCAGTAGCATTTATAAGACATATTATTCAATGCAGTGATTTGCAGCCTTTAAGTTTTTTTTATTCATGAACTTGCCGTATAATCCCTCTTCACAAAATAATATACTGCCCTTTTTATTAACAAAAACAATTTCCTTTTCAGTTTTTCTGTTTTGAATTAAACTTCATAAAACTTCAAACCTTCTGATCCTAGTGTTTTGACGCATTTCCTGTAACTTGTAACTAAATTAGCAGCTATCTCACACGGTATCATCATATGAATTAAATACTTAGAGCTGGAAAGTTTTCAAAGAAGTGACCTGAAAGTGCATCTATACCAGCAAATCATTCCATTTGAAAAGATACACTACCGTTCAAAAGTTTGGGGTCACCCAAACAATTTTGTGTTTTCCATGAAAAGTCACACTTATTCACCACCATACGTTGTGAAATGAATAGAAAATAGAGTCAAGACAT
>JAVQJD010001259.1:0-14057 GCA_036023655.1 Nannoperca australis
ACACACACACACACACACACACACACACACACACACACACACACACACACACACACAAAATCACAAAATACAGGGTACATTTGTGTTTCTGTCCACAATGGATGTGTGCAACATTTGCTTCACAGCTTGTGTGTATTTATCTGTTAAAATATATGTATACCTTTCGTGTGTGTGTGTGTGTGTGCGCTCTTGCGGCAATGTGCGTGTAGATACAGTATATAACGCGTTTGTTTTTATCAGAGATCTTTAAGCTGGGTCATGTGTTGTTGCTTCACATTTCATCATCCTGCTCTCTTATCTGCTGTTTTCATACACAACTGCTGTAATACTGTTATAACACACACACACACACACACACACACACACACACACACACACACACACACACACACTATACTAGACTCCCACCATATAATGGTAAGCCGGTAAAGATAGTTTGTAGGAGGGAGCATGAAGGAGTAAAGAAGAGAAAGGAGGCAACAGCAAAGGGAGGAAAGCATTGAGAGAGGGATAAGAAGGAGGAGGGAAGCAGCCTCTATCTGACGTTGTGGTTGTTGTTTTCGTTGTTGTTGATTTTTGACGGTTGATGTGGACAGACAGAGGCTGGAAGCTCTCAGCGATGTGAGGAATTAAGTCTCCGATCTCCTCTGCAGATTATTTTGTCCTGTGACTCACGTAATTCTCCCTGCACGCTCCACGTACTGTTGTTTTGTCTGTGGCGTCTTTAAAGTACAAAGGCTTTTGTGTTTGTGTGTTTCTTCATGCTCGGCCCTCAGGGTTACTGCCGGGTCACAGTGGCTCATATTTATCCTGATGTATTTGGTTTAAAGCCGGCAGTGGCACATATATATTGCACTGGGACTCAAAGTCTCTAAGACTGACACCTGTGACTTTCCCCTCTACTGCAGTCAGAGGAAAAGTTTGTCCTTTTGAGAAATGCGCTTTCTTGCGGAAGTTGATCAGTCCCACTCTCATGTCTCTGTTCGATGAGAACCTACAGCCAGCAGCCTGTTAGCTTAGCGTAGCATTAAGACTTAAAAACGTCCAGAGGTAACAAAATCTGCCTTCCTGAAGCTCACTCATTAACGCGAGCGGCTTTATGCTAAGCTAAGCTAACCAGCTGCTGGCTGTAGCTTCGTATTGAATGGCAGTAAAGCCAATAAGATTTTTACCCCCCAAAACTATTATTATTTATTTGTTTGACCCCACTAAAGCACAATAAAAGCAGAAATTGTCAGGGCCCTAAATGTGAATGTGAAGTTATTCCCTGGTGCACGGCCTGTATCCAGTCTATGACTTGCTGTATATAACTTCTGTTTTTAGTGAACACGTAATGTTATTTGTTCCTGGAATAGGAAGTTAGAATGAATTTTACATAAATACATTGAGTTTATTTCAAGATAATTAATTCATTCGCATTGTGCTGCAGATTTGATCACACAGGGTCAAAATGAGAGCAATGAGACTAAATACTGTGGCCACGCATAGAGAGCATGTCTGGTTTTAACATTTAGCACCATTGAACCATGAAGACATTTGAACTACACCTAAACAAAGTTAATCATGATTTTACCTACAGATTCAACCAATTCTCAGTTTTTTGGGAGAAGTGTCTGAATTAGCATTTTGAGTGGGACACAAAAATTCAAATTGAAAATGTGTCACCGGTGTCGGTCTGGCCTGCCATGTGTTGCTGCACTCTGCGGCGGTTCCACTGAGACTTTCTGCCCAGGAAATATCCTCTGCATGCACTTCCTGTCCAAGCATCTCCTGTCCCATGAGCCTTTACTCTGTGTGTTTCTGTCCAGCCTCCTGTCCCAGTCTGGATCCTGGGAGCCTTTCCTTTCCCAACGCACTGCTCGGAAGCTGATTGGATGATGACTCTTAATGGTCGGCGGAGGAGGGGGAGAAAGCCGAGTGCGGAGACGCATAATGGCATCCGATTTTGGGGAGGAAACGAGATGTAAATGAGGTCATTATGTGTCTTAACAAGGGCAAACAGCACTGACATTCTAGCCCTGGTAACCAGCATATTTATAGCCCATAATAACCTTAAGTGGGACTGGCTGGAAGGCTGTCAGGGGAATTAGAGCCTCCTGATTAGTGTTGTTTGTTTGAATCAGCAGGTTTGACTTGGATTCTTCCTTCAAACTGGAGAGAATGATATTGACAGCTGAAGCTTTGAGGGAGGTGGGGGGGGGCTGACTTGTTGGATAGTTTTGATACAGAAACAGTACCCCCCCATCCCCCCCCCCCCCCGGCCTCTCATGTAAAATGTATATGATCAGGCAAAAATATTTTCACTCCCCAGATTTTAATATTTGTATAATAGTGTATAAATAGAGTTTTAAGAATCAGTCGTGAGTCAATGAAAACAAAGAGCGCTCTTATAACCAGATGGAGTTTCAGTCATCTTTGGCTTCTTTGACGCGGTTGTGGCTCTTTTTGTTTTTGAAACATAGTGTAAAAAAAGACTTGATTTCCAACTGAATGAATGAATGAAGTGAAGTGGAACGTGGCCGGCGGAGGCCAGCAGCAGCAGCAGGGCTGTGGGTAAATGTTTTGGCATTAGGATTGTGCCGAGCGCAGCAGAAAATGTATTTCTGACGGAGTAAGCACAGTGAGCTTTGGACTTCACCCTATTTTCATATTCTCTCATCCATTTCCCTCCTCTCCAGATTAAAATGAGAATTTAGACAACATTTCTGCGTTGGCATCGCACAGTAGGATTATCATGTGGCGCTGAGGGGCTTTCGGAAGTAGAAATGAGGAGATGAATTTAATTCGAAGGGCTGGACGTTCTCTTGCTAGTCATCAAATGTCCTTGTTTCTCTCAGAGGAGGGGAAACGACAGGAAGTGGCTGTGATTTGTTCGAGGATGAACTCTGCATGTCCTCCGCTGAGTAGTTAAGTTGTGTTAGTCAGCCTGAGTCACGCTGCCACTTTCTACACAATTTGACCTGCGTGACTGGCCATGCTGACGAGAACAAGGCAGCATCACCAGTCTCACCTGAAAGCCTTTACCTGCTCTCTCCTGCATGGTACAGATATCAAGCAACCCTCCCCCACCTCACCCCTCCTCGTCAGGTCTCTCTTTCCAATGGCACTCAGCCGTTACGTTCTCAAGGGAAGGGCAGACTGCTGGCGCCGCACTGTTTGGGCTCTTGCTGTATACACGAGACACACACACACACACACACACACACACACACACACACACAAACACACCTCTACAGGTATTCACACAGCAAATTAAGCTTATTGTTGTCTCCGGTGAAAAGTCACTCAGAGGTCTTGTTGTGGTTTGTTTGGTTGAAGTGACGCTGGTGTTCCTCAGAGAGAATCTGTTACGCTGTTGAGTTGAAGTTGCCTTTCGTCTACATGCAATGTTTATTGTGAAGAAGTAAACATTAATGAAGATTGTAGTATGTATTGTTGCTGCACGACTATAAAACTTTAAAAAACTTTTGGATAACAATCCTGTAAATCCTGTAAGGCCACCTATAACGGTGTACTTTCATTTGTTTATTCATGCAAACTACTTATTTAAACCAATTTAAATGAGATTAAAGGTGTTTTAAACCTCAATAATGAATCCTAACCAGCTGGGAAATGTAACTACGTACATTCACTCAGGTATTGTACATACGTACAGTTTTGAGGTACATTTTTGCCACTTTATACTTCGACTCTACTTTATTTCAGAGGGAAATATTGTACTTTTTACTCCACTACATTTATCTGACAGCTGTTCTACTGGTGCTCGTTTGCAGATTATTTAAGATAGAAACATATTTCAAGGTCACATTTTTATCATGTTTAAATTAAAAAGAGCGTTAAATGTTTTAACAGCACAGCAAAATAAGGTTTTTAGGATATATAACACTATAAAAGTAGTTTTATTTAGCTGATCATTTTAGTCAAGTACGATTTGTACTGGAGTACTGAAGACAATAATCTTCTGCCCTGGATCAGTTTCTAACCTCAAAACACACAACAAAACTTAAAACCTTGTTAGAACAAATCACTAAACCAGTACCATCACCTATCTGCAGAAAATGTCTATTTCAATAAGGTTTTGTGACAACACAGGTAATAGTTTGCATGTTCAAGCATGTATTAAAATTCCAGTTTTGCAACAACAACTACAAAAAGAACAAATGTAAAAGTGTCCCACCCCCCCCCATAAGATAAATGCATGACCTGCAGGATCTTCAGTATCTGGAGGTACAGTCGACAGCGTGCAGTCACCATCATCAAACCCTCAGAAAGACATAAGAGGAAGCAGAATATTCAGTGAAACTCGTGCGACTCGTGGTTCTTTTCCTTGTGAGCGTAAGATCAGATCAGTGTTTATGAATTGGACACTTGTCTGGGGCTCACTGTGTGTAAGTGCTTTAGCAGACTGAGTGAGAGAGAAAGACAGAAAAAAGAAAAATATTCCTGACACTTGGAGTGACCTTCGTGTGAATCGCAGCCTCCTTCGGCTGGGAGTGTTTTTGTGGTTTGTGAAGCTTATTTGACTTTTGACAATAAGTTTAAAGTACGATGTTTAGTCGAGGTAACGCAGGATTATTTTTCCAGCCTAATTTGAAGCAGTAGGCTCTCACTCAGCCTCTCTCTCTCTCCTCCAGGCAGAGCGTCTTGATCAGAGGCAGACACCAGGGTTTAATGGAAAACTAAACAAATAAACTCTGATGCTTTGGATAACGTTCCCCTCTGCACGACCCGACCCCGCGACCTCCGAGACACTCTGGCCAGGGTCGCGACCCCGCGGCGGCCTTGGCTCTCAGCGGCGTGTTGGTTTGGCCTCCGTGTCCCGACCTGTAGGAAAACATAGAAAAGAAAAGTCCAGTCCACTTCGGGCCACGTTACACCTCCACACGCTCCGGGACACTAGAGCCGGCTGCTGGCAGCTGGAACCAGCAGCTTCCTGTTACTTACAGCACATCACACTGAATGTTTTAAACAGTTTGGGGATCAAATTTGGCAGCAAAGAAATAAGAATAAAAATACAAATATTCAGTGTTTTCCACTAAATTGCAGGCATGACAGGGTGTTAAACTGTAATTAATACTAGCATTACTACTGCTACTAATAATAATAACTCATTTTTAATGAGTTTTAAATGAGTTTCATCTTTGAGTACAACATTTTCATTAATTCTTTTACATTGAGACTTTGGGAGTGCTTACTCACAGTAAGCATCAAATTGTTTTTGGGAATATACATAAAAATATCTCATACATGTAAAAAGACTTTATGAACTCACCAGGATGACATTTAAGGAGGAAATTAGGGTTGCAACTAACAAATGTTTTTATTACTGATTCATCTGCTGACTATTTTCTCAATGAATCAATTAAAATGTCAGGAAAAAAAGATCCCAAGGTGGCAAATTAAATGAATGAATTAAATTAAATTAATTTACTGCCGTATACACGACAAAGAGAAGCATCAGATCTGGAGCTGGAACCAGGATTTGACACTTTTGCTTTTAAAATGGCTAAAACCACGAGAGGGAATCAGCATTTTCACTACGTACTGGTGTGTGTGCAGACACACTCCACACTACACACTACACACTACACTGCACTGTAGATCTGAATCCTGAAATCCTGCATGTCAGGGTTCAGGGTGTGACCTGCGCCACCGGACGGGGACAGTTCAGGACCTGAGCGGAGACAAAGCAGCTGGATGTGACCTGCTGATGGAGCCAAAGCAAAACTGACAGGAGTGAAGAGATATTGTTGTTCTTGTCTTGGTGTCTGCACAGATAAAAACATCACCTGGTCTGTCTGACAGCTCTGCTTGTTCAGCAGTTACATGATAATATTTGTAGTTGTGTAGCTCAACTGTAAAAGTACACATCACGGTTACACTGAGGTCAGCTGCTGTTTTGACCTTTAAACACCCGGAGTTTCCCTCCTAATCAATAATTATTATTATTTTAATTCAGTGATCTGCAGGTCATAATATATAGTAATAATATATTATTATTATCTAACTCCAAACTGGGCCAAAAGTAGGTTTCAAGGTAGATTACATACAAACATTTAAATGACTGGTTCCCAACCTGGGGGTCGGGACCCCTAAGGGGGTCACAAGATAAATCTGAGGGGTCGTGAATGAATTCAATTAATAATAAATAATTAGTACCTTTAAAACATTTTTAAAAATGTAATTAAATTAAAAAAAAGGATTTCATTCTCTTGAAAAGTTTTTCATCTTCTACTTTTTATTATTTCAAGACAAATTATTTTTTGGTGGAACTGCTCACAACTAATCGGCAGCCAATGAGGAGAGATCACAAGTTACATTTAAATCCCTGTATTTCTACAAGTAGTTTAATTTTAAAATATATTCATTTAAATGATGATGATGAAACTTAAATGTCTAAACAGGTTTTTTTCAAGCCAATTTAACCCAGAAGTCAAGACTTCTCTTGGCTTTCAAATCACATCGCTGCTTTCTTTCAGCGTCGTTGTGAAAATGGACAGATTTAGTCTGTGGAGAGGTGTTTGTTGGTGAAAATGCTCGATGGTGCAGTCTGAACTTTGGCTGATGTTGTTACTTTGTGTTTCCGTGGCAGCATGTGGTGCATATCAGTAACAGAGGGTCCAGAAAACCTGCTTCAGAGCCACTTATCCCTCCAAGAACAAAGCTGAGGTTGGACACGGTAGGCAGCACATTAGTGCCCCCCCCTTATCTTGTTTATGTGATGGAGTTTTTCAAATGCAAACATTTTGTTTAGATGGCACAGTGGACCTCTGCTCTGAGATACGTATCGAATGCAGACTTAATTGCCTGAGATAGAAGCTTATTATTCCCATTAAAAGAGGCGTTCTGGGCCTCGCTCCCCGGGTCTCTCTGCTGCCACAGTCTCTCTCTCCCTCCCCGTCTTTCATCCCTCCTCCTCTGTTTGTCTCCATTGTCCGTTTGATGTGGAGATGAAGGGGATAAAAGGGCAAACGAGAACAGTTTGGTGCTGAAAAGTTGGGAAATCTGGCAACAATTGGAATGTAATGGAAGTGTTTGGAGGTCCTGTCCCCTGATGTGCTCAGCTAATGATTTTGCCGCCCTGAGTGCACCCCCGCGTCAAGTGCGTACGTGTGCGTCTACACATCGCAGCGTTTCCTTTTCACTCCACTTGTTTCTTGGTAGGGAAACTAAATCTTTATTGACTCAACGTTGTGCAGCTTCCTTCCAGCTCTTGAGCAGCTACAGGTTGTGTCTTTGCACAACTCCTGCACGGCCGTTGCCTTTGTGGGATTTGTGTGCGTCTCCGGCGGCGTTTTCCCTCGCCGGCCTGGCCCCTCGTCGGCATTCCTTCACGGGTTCACTGGCACTGCTCAAGTGGCTCCCTCTTAACAGCCCCCCTAATCACTCAGGGACATAATCACAGGCCACTTTGAAGTAATAGTCAATTTGCTGCGAGTCCACCGTTTAACAGAACTGCTTCGACGCAAGCCGGGGGTGCGAGCCCGGCCACGGCAGATGTAAAGATAGGGAGGCCTCGGCGATGGAAAGGAAGCCTTTTTAACACTGGATTCAACAAAAGGCAGCGCACACATGCTTGTAAAAATGTTTACCGTGTGGGAAAGACCTCAGGTCGTGCAGACAAAGGACAGGCGAGATCGATAAGAGACGGAAAAGCCAAACTCTGCAGAGACGAGCTTGTTTGTGTGCGTGTGTTTGGTTGATGAGAAGTTCACAGGAAGTGTGCAGACCTTTAGCTGTCACTCAGCCTCTGAATGCACCAGCAGCAGCTCACAATGACACACTGTACCTGTGATGATGTGTGTGCGCCGCCCTGAAGGGAAAATTAAAAAAAGCGCAGGACGGCCCCGCATTGGCCCGTGTTGACTGTTTACGGGACTCCGGGTGGCGCCAGGAGCTGAAAAACACTTTGTTTTGGTGGGGAGGCTGCTCCTGCGGTTTTGTAATCGCCATCACTATCAGGGGCCCTGATCGCTTTACAGGGAGGGAGGAGGGAAGAAAAGGTATGTTATTCCACACGGTGCACAGAGGGAGGGAGCGCAGAGAGAAGGATGTGGGTGCTTGGCAGTGTGGCTCTTTTGCAGCTGACTCAGGCCCTCCTGTTGGGGTTCAGACAACAACACATGAAAGAATAGTGAGGATTTCTAGAGGGTACTTTTGTGTCCTCTCTCTGCTACTGTACTTTTTTAGCCTCGTGTTTCTGGTGCAACTTGCGTCCAAAGGGCTTCTGTACTGAAATCGGAAGTAACACACCGCACTGTACATTGGTTTGTAAGCACTTGTAGTGTTACTGTTGTTGTGACGTGCAGTTTTGTATCGGCCTGTATTTCCTGCCTCTGCTGGCTCTGTGTTTCCAACACTTTCCACAGCTTCTGGCTTTAAATCACAGTTATTTAATTTCTTTTTGCATAATATTTGTTTTCCAGTACTGGAAGGATTCACAACCAGTCGCCCTGTTGGAAACTCTCACAAATCACCTACCGGGACCCGTGAGGGACAGTATAGTGCAGCTGAGCAAGGAGTCTTTTCAAATGTGAAACGGATCGTGACCATGTTAGGAGGTGTTTAATGCAATGACTTTTTCTGATTTTCCAAAAGCTGTAACGGCCTGTTCTCACTCTGTACCAGGAAAAGGCAACGCATACAAGAAGCAGTGGGTTTATGGGAAATGTATTCTTAAAGTCACCAATACAATTTGACATCTCAAAACCCCCCCTCAGGGCTACATGCCACTATTCTTCTCTTTTAAATGTGGGTGAACTGGCCCTTTAACAACCCTTTCCAGGATCATGGACAGGTCGGAACGTCTCAGTTCCAGGCAGAGTGACGCCTCACACGAGCCACAGTGTGCTGATACAGACGTTCACGACAATATTGTCATCGAGAAAAGCTGCACACTTCACTGCTTTACCTGTCCACGAACAAAGCGCGGCGTGCACGCTGCTTCGGCCTATTTCCCAGAGCCATTAGTGTGAGCAGTGTGTAATTCGTCGGCTTGCGTCGTCTTCATTCACGCAGCGACATTAGAAACGTAATGAATCATGAAGAAGGCGCATTGTTCCACCGCTGCTCTTCCCAGGCGCACACACACACTCGCAGGTGTAGAACATCATTATCGCCCCACTTCCAATTGATGAAGAGTATTATGCTGCCAAATTGATTTCCCTTACTCTGCGATCATGATGACGACGGAAGAAAAGACGCAATCATCAACAACTTTATATTCCAATCAGCATATCTGAGTAGGGCGAATAAAAAAAAAAAGAATTGCACAGAACGATGGAGCTCAAATCGTCTCAAATTGCTTTGCTTTTTTTTTTTTTTATCATGAAATGTTACCGATTATCATGAAACGCGTAAATTGAATTATTTTTTTTCTCCATTTAAGTAATAATTGATTTGACATTTTGGAGCACTTCAAAGGCAGTTTGGCCCGAAGGCTCTGCAGTAAATTACAGTATAAAGCTGAGGATTTACCATTAGCTGAGTGTCAAGTGTATGCTGGGCTTTCACCCCCCCCCATCTCCCCCCTGCCTCCACATCCTCTCTCTCCCCTCTCTATCTGTTCTCCCCAAACCCTCTGAAATCCTGGTCAAACTTCATACACCTTGTCTTCACTGCCCTGTTTGTGTGCGTCCAGGTGCTGCCGGGTTACTGTAGCACTATAAAGGCCCGGTGTGTTTATCAGTAACCGGAGCTCCACACAGTATAACTCTTTTCACTTCCTCGTTTGGTTCATATTTATGTTTTTTTCCCCCTTCTGTGCTCACAGGAGCTGATACTTTGGCTTCCTCGCCTTCTGAAACATGCAGACACAGTTAAACACACAGTGTCAGGATGATATTCTTCTGTTTTTTATATAAAATCAGGCCCCCCCCCTCTGACATGATGGATATAATGCACTGCATTTGACTGCATGGTCCAGTCGATAATACCCTGCTTATCTATGAGGAGTCTGCAGAATCCTAACATCTTAATCGATACTCAAATGTTACTCATGTAATATCAACAGTCATTTATTTTTAACAGTTGCGAGGTGTTTGTAGAACTTCTGCTCTTATAAAATAGCCAGTTCGCCCACAAAATGGTTCTGTAATGATTTCAGTTACACTACGATCAATGGAAGCATCTATTAAAAGAAATTGGGCTGGTTTTATTATTTATTTATTAGCCAGATAAAGAAATACTTTGCAGAAATCTGTTTAAAAGTTCTCTTATTTTGGCGGTATTTTCTATTTTTCAATGGTTTGTTTTAAAGTTGCCAAAGCTGGTGTCATGTGATGATTGATAATAATCGTATCTGTAGCACTGATCAGATCTTAGCGGTCCAGTGAAACCATAATATCTGCCATATATCTTTGTGTTGTGTTGATACATAAACCATAAAAAATACAGGAATTGAGAAGTTGATGTTTTGGAGATGCGTGGTTTTCACAGAATATATTTACTTAAGTACTTAACCACAATTTTCAGGTACTTGCTACTTTATTCTGCACTTTTCTCTCATTTATATTAGTTATAGTTGCTCAGGTTAAGATTTCCATATGATTAGCTTGTAAAATGTATTAAGTATAGTTCCAATTATCTCCGCGTTGACCAGAAACAACATTAATATATCAATAATCCTAATCCAACATACTTTATCACATAACAAGGATCGTGACTTTTACTAGTTTGCACCTGTGTTTTATTTAAGTCGTATTATGAATAAAATCTGCCCTCGCTAAGGAAACACTTTCTACTCGCTGGCATTAAAGTGGTCAAATTAAAAGGTGGTGAAATCGCCATGACAACCTGCATTTGTCATTTAACATACTGGCTGACTTTTCGGATGCTGAGTTTTTAAAATATCTACATCTGCAAACCCTTTTGTGACACTAATAGATTCATTATGTCTTTTATTAGACTAATAATTATGTTTGATTAGTCAAACCCTAACTGGCTGCATGTGCAAGGCTTCACATGCGCACACACACACACACACACACACACACACACACCTGATTGTCACCTGAATCCAGAGTTAGCTGGAGGTGACATGTATTGTCTTTTGGCCTTGAATTAATGTGCCTGTAAATACGTTTTTCCCCCTCATTCCTATTTGTTAAGTTATTCATAGAACTGCTGATTGCAGGCAGCCGTCAGAGCTAAATGAGGGCCTTTGTTATTGTTGAGTAATTAGGACAGCCATCATCGTGCTCCAAGATGACAGGGTCAGTTAAATAGTTTCTCTCTCTCAGTAGTCCGGGCTGATTATGGGAGCGCAGGCCTGGGAGCTGGAGCTGGAGCTGGAGCTGGAGAGGAGGAGGAGAGGGAGGAGGGGAGTACAGATGGGAGGAGTGGGGAGGAAAGCAGACCTTATCTCAGGCAATTAATCAGAGACACTCATATTGCGGGACAATTATTCAAAGCTCACTCCTGCATAACTCAGCCCAAGGTTCCAGTGGGCTTGCTGTCTCCTTCCATCCACCCGGACTGGAAGGTCAGGAAAGTGAGAGGAAGGTGGAGCAGGGAGGAAGAGAAGGGACGCCATTAAGAGTGTGTGTGTGTGTGTGTGTGTGTGTGTTCAGGCAGCTAAGGCAACGCAGGTCAAAGTCATTCAAAGTCTAGTCTTCTCTGGAGGCTTTTTTTAGTTTTTAAAGGAGTTTATTCCCCGCCATGTTTACATGTATTAAGTTTTTGGCCGTTGGTAGAATAACATGGGCGTCGTCTGTTAGTGTCTCTCTCTCTCTCTGTGTGTGTGTGTGCATTACGGCCCAGGGACAGCATTATCAACATTCCTCGGTGGCAGCAGGGTGGCTCGCCTGGCACCACACAAACAGGAAGAGGAAATAGCTCGCATTAACTACGGTTATCTCCCGGAGAGCCTTCACTGTGTGTGTGTGTGTGTGTGTGTGTGTGTGTGTGCGCGTGTGCGTGTGCACGGCAGACTGTTTAAATATGGATCCCAGTGGCAGTGCAGCTGTAAACAGCAGTAGATCTGTTTATTAAGAACTTCTTCATTAGCACTGAGGCATTGTTGATATTTAAAGGAAACCGAGTTGTGTGTTGCATGATGCCTTCAAGGACGTCGTGTTCACCAGGACTCCACGAGTGGAAATTATGCAGCAGCTCTGAGTTCACGACTTGTGACGAACGCTGACACGTCTTAAGATGTTGAAGCTCGCAGACGTTATTTTTATTCTTTATTCTACTCGTTCCACGTTCGTTGAAAGGCTGTGGACACAAAATCATTGATTATTTGGCTCAATCTGTCCGATTTGATTTTAAAGTTCAGCTTTGACCAACTGTACTTCTTGCAGATGTGCACATTAAAGTTTAGTCTGCTCAAGCACTCACGTTCTTCCCTTACTGGACTCTTTGAGCGACCCAGATCTCAGCAGAGTGAGTGAAAACAAAATGAAAACATGCCGCCCAAAATCCTTCAGTGAATAAAAATCTTCTTAACATTGTAGATGATTGTAGCAGTCTGGCTACAGACACCAAGATGTGCTGTCAGGTTCTTCTAAATAATATGTTCTCATAACTTAAACTATGGAAATGAATGTAGTTCTTGTCATAAAGTGTCATGATGAACCTGTTGGGAATGATTTCCCCATCAGCCGCCAATCGAAACGCATCTCTAAAAGCTTGACTTAGCGGTTGAACAGCAGCTGCCAAACAAAAGCATCTTCCACATCAGGAAGTGTCTTACATATTAATATCCAGTCATCAATAAACAGACGATAAGCGTATTGATACTGCAGAGATAAGAGAATCCTTTTGCACTACAGTGTTCGGTAGAAATCAACAACACCGGTTTGCAAACAGAACTATTTTTAGCTCATGTTGCAGGCGAGGCGGCGGGCTCCAGCAAAATAACAGCATGCAAATAAAACACGCACACGCTGGCCGGCATTCAAAAGCATTCACCGCCTCGCCTTTTCCTTCCCTCTGCTCTCGTTCCAGCCCCAACCTGATCCGCAAATGTCACCTCCACTCTACGTATAAAAAGGAAGGAAGACATCGAGGAGGAGGGAGAGAGATAGATCAGTGAGGGGAGAGTGTGTCATAAAATGCAAATGCAGCCCGCGTCCGCTTTTACAAATTAAATGTCAGGACATAAAATATTGTCAGTTTCATTTTGCCACCAGAAGGATGACAAATCCATATTCTCCCTTAAATAAAACTCTTACTGCCGTGGAGGGGTAATCATGGCAGAACAAAGCGCAGTGATTAACGATAGCAATTTATTGTATCTGGCGGCCGGCGAGGCGGCAGCGAGGGAGAGGAGCAGAGAGACATCATGGTTATCATAATTCATATCGTAAATAACAGGGCCCAGCCAATCACAAGGAGCCACTGATGTCATCCCAAATAACCTTTGATAACAATTACCATAGAAGGCAGTACAAACCCCGAAGTCACAATGTTATCTTATCCCTATTCTCTGCTTGTAGAATACAACACTATTACCATATAGATTAGACTATTTATAATGGTGCGTGTCATTCTGGGTGCGGCTTTAGGTTGTCACCGCGTCTGTGTGTGTGTGTAGGTGTAGCATGGCGAGGTGGTGCGTGTTAGAGTGGTTGGGTGGGGTAGGTGGACCTGTCGTTGGGAGGAGATTATAGCCTGGTCTTTATGAGGAGCTGAATTGCCCTCTCTCAGTATCACACGGCAGCACATTGCCAGGGCGGCCCGCGCTCACAATGGCGTGGTGGGAGAGGAGCAGGGCGACGTGTGTGTGTGTGTGTGTGTGTGCGTGCTCAGGGAGGGGTCGGGTGGGTGGGGAATAACAGAGGGAAAACCAGAGGAGGAGATATTAGCCGGGAAACGTTGATAAGTGTTGGAGATTAGTGTAGGCGTATCTTGTCCGAGGTGTTGTTCCTCCTTGTTTTATCTGCTGATAATTTTCTGATGGAGTGCAGTGATATGTGGATGCACGGCTTCCCACACACACACACACACGGCCCACACACGGCCCACACACACACACACACACACACACACACACACACACACACACACACACACACACACACACACACACACACACACACACACACACACACACG
>JAVQJD010001260.1:0-20039 GCA_036023655.1 Nannoperca australis
TGGCCAGACAGGTTGTTTGTCTGACGGATGTGGGGAGCTAATTCCACCACTAGGGCGCCAGACAGGAGAAGAGTCTTGAGTGTGAGCAGGTGTCTTTGAGAGAGCGAACCGAAATGCAAATTGAAATGTTGGTTTTAGTTTGCACATGGTTGTTACTGGCAGATCAGTATGCAAGGTTAGATTATATCTTGGCAGTTAACCTCAAGACATAAAACATTGCAGACTATACTTTTCCCATAATATTATCCCCTCCTCCAACCCCATCCGGTACTGCCTGCTGAATCCAAAGCAAAAGGCACATAGCTCACAGGGGACATGCTGCAAAACAAATATTAAGTCATTAAAGTGCAGGCGTGTTTGAAGAACAGCACAGAGCAGTCAAGACATTAGTATTGAGTTTCTTATGAGCCCAGCAGCCATTGATCCTTATTTGGAAAATGTCGAAGTTA
This sequence comes from Nannoperca australis, assembly GCA_036023655.1. NCBI lineage: Eukaryota > Metazoa > Chordata > Actinopteri > Centrarchiformes > Percichthyidae > Nannoperca > Nannoperca australis. The sequence continues at coordinate 450 of JAVQJD010001260.1, forward strand.
CCGACTGAGATATCACTTGATTCTTCCGTGTACACAGTCTGTCTCAAAGCCCCTGGCCGCGGTGCATTGGACATTGTATCCACTGAAGCAGTTTCCCTCTAGCCTCATGGAATATAATGGCTGTCAAGTTCTCAGTATGTTTTAATTTGCTGCCTCGCTGCACCGCCCCATCCATTCTGCTTTCCATCAGGATCATAATAATCCAACAGCACTTGAGAGAAACACTGAGTATGCTATTTACTGTATGCTCTGTAGGTCAGAAGCTCACCTAATTAGTTTTGAAATGAACAGTCTTGGCTCCAAAATAGGAGCTTTTTTGTGGAGGGGGGGGGTTACTCTTACCATCAAATGTCAAACCCTGGCTGCTGAACCCGGACTTTATTTCCTGTCATGTGATGGTACGCCTTAATCTTTGGTCTTGTAGCTGTTGAGGTGGATAAGGAGCAATTTACAGGGGAAGTATAAAAATATGTGGACCCCTACAAACGCAGGCTTTACGATGATAATGTGCAAAAACGACAGCTGGAGAAATCGACCCTTCAGGTGGGGAATAACACTAAACTCTACACATTCCAAGGCAACACCTGAAATGAGTTTGTATACCATGTGCTTAACAAACTGGAGAATGTTGTTGTTGGTTTAGTTGTGGGAAGTGTGGTTTTACGTGCATCAAATGACAGGCCTCATATACTGCACTGCTGCGCTGCTGGTTGTGTGTTAAAGACTGGATTCTTCTGTAAAACATGTTGTTTGTCACACAAACCCACTTGACTGGAAAACACTCACTTCAGGTGAAACCAGAATAAATAAATACACAAACAGGATCATCCACTCACGCAGGTGAACAGATCATACTGACACGTTACACTGTAGACTGACATGAGGAAACCTGGAGCTCACGGAAAATGTTGGGCAATGTAGAACATGCATGCTCCGGCTTTGAACAAGTCAAAGGACACTTTAGAACAACCCACTCCCTTGGTTGATGTGGTTGGTTGAACGACTGTTGGCATGTTATGGTTGAGATGACCAAGCAAACTACGTGTGTTTAAAAAAAGTTGACATGTCATGAACTTGCAAAATAGCAGTCAAGGTTCAACAAGCTTCAAATGGTGTGTGAGGTCTTTTTGACTTCACAAAAAGTGGCTCCTTTGATCGATATTGACTGAATTTGACCTTTTTAGCATGCTGTTTTGGCACCTGGACTGTCTGTATTAGTATTTTAGATAAGCCCTGGTTTACCCACAACTCCCCTTATTATTAACCTGACAGTGTTTTGCTGCAAACACTGCCGGTTAACTTGACCCTTCGTCTGTCTCTGTATGTTAGCTGGGGTTTTTCTGCAGGTCTTGAGAAAGCTTTAAAAGTGTTATTCTGTAAGTCACTTTCTTGGTGTCTCACTTTTGGAAGCAACAGGCACTTCTCTCTCTCTCTCACTCACACACACACACACACACACACACACACACACCCACCACCACCTTTGATTGTCACATTGAATAACTCCCATCATTCTTTATGACAGCTGTAATCAACTAAAGCCCCTCTAATTTGGAGGAAGTACTTCCTCATTTCTTTGATTAGCTAATGTGGCAGGAAGTTGAGTGTACATCTTAACACTGTCACACCTGCATTTAGTGACTGAACACACCCATGCACATTAATGTACAGCCGTAGTACATAATATAAGTCAGTCATTAATCCTACACACACACACACACACACACGCACACTGAGTCAAGTGGTCTTGTCAGCGACGACACACCATCCATACAAATGTGTTCATTAAACACACACACACACAGTGCAAAGGATCTGTTAATGGGAGCCAGACCATCTGCACTACTGTTCATTCTCTTCCTCTGCCTTATTATAAAGGCTTATTATCTCACTTGTTGGCAGGGGGAGTCTGAACTCACTGCAGGGGTATTTACATGCTAAATCATCTTCTCTTTCAGGGGGTCCCAAATGTTTTCTCGCTGAGGACCTCCAGATGCAAACACAATAAACCATGGGCTCCAATTTGTAAAGAATTGTAATAAAGCATGAATTAATTGCAGTTTTTTTGTTTTATTTAGCAGTTTTCTATTTATATGCTTTACACATGAACCTCTTCTTTTTTCCTCCTCTACTGAGCAGCGTCACTGCAGTAATTAAATACCTTGCTCTCTGTTGCTAACTGGACGTTTAGTGACAATTCAATAAGCAATCCACGCCTTTTCCCAGACTTGCTGCTCTGAAACAGTCCTTGATGTTGTGTTTTTGATTACCTCAGCTGTATGTTTATATTCTTTCTTTTTCCTCTTATCTCACTCCGTCATGTTTTCCTGCCACATTGTTAGTGGATTACAGCTGCCGACCTTCTGTCACAAACCCACTCCTGCCACACGTCGCTCACTATTCAACCAACCAGATGACTGTAACTGTTGGCACAGTAACAATAGGGCTGCAGCTAATGCTTATTTCCCTTATTATTAATCTGCAGAGTATTTTCTTGATTAATTGATTCATTGTTTGGTTCATGAAATGTCAGAAAACAATGAAAATTCATCTCAATTCGTCAAAGAAAAACCAAATCGGAACCAGTACATTTAATGCATTTTTGCTTGAAAAATGATTTAAATGTTTGTTGTCATATTCCTTTCTTGACATGCATCAGTATGAATTAATGAAGACAAAATCTTTGGTGCAGTTATTGCGCTCTTTCTATTGTGGATTCTGACGTATTTGGGATTTGAGCCTCAAAAGGACCTCACAGATGTCTCCTTTCAAGAAAATCACCGTCCGCAAACAGCAGTTCATTTGGGAATCAGCAAGAAAGTCTGGGTGGAGTACTGCAGTCTGTGCCAGTGTCAGTTTCTGTGCTCATCGCCGATGTTATGAAGCATCCCTGAGGGGTACTGTGTACCGGGACACACACACACACACACACAGCTGCAGGCGGTCTGACAGCCCTTTGCAGTGCGTGTTGGTCTTGTGTATCAGAGCAGGGTCTGTATCTCACACTTTCTCTTTCTTGTCTGCCTTCATTTAAAATTCACCTTGTCTTCTTGGTCCTAAAAGCTAATGTCAGTTTCAAACAGAGGTGCTCCCTGGAAGACAAATACATATTCTGAGCTATGTGTGGGCGATATGGATAAAGTCTTTGTATGACAATATCCATACACTTGATGATATAGTGCATTTCTTGAAATCTGGCTGAGAAACCCTTTTATAGATACAATCTTCTTTCCTTTTGATAAAACACTAAAAATAACAGCCATCTTGTTATATTTACAATTAAAATAGATTTAGCACCCTATACCATCGAGGGATCCACAGATCCAACTTTTTCTCTCCCAATATCGATTTCACTCTGCAGACACAGAGCACCAATCCCACATCTGTGCTCTCTTGTTCCAAAAATCTTTATAACTAACAACGTGGAAATCATTGCAGCCATTTTAATGTAAGGCAGCATGAGGCAGCGGCCCACTGTGCCTGTAAATGTAAATGTGACTGGTAGCAGAAATACTGCATTTTATAATGACATTGACAAAGAATCTCACCACGGCAGGCGCCCGATCCACTCAGTATTGGTCTGATATTGACGCAGCTTATCAGATTGTCACTGAATGATAGCCGTGTTGTTTTCCAGCCACGTGACGCCGCCAAAATGAATTTACACGTGGGAGTTTTTCACACTATATCAACTTTTATTAAGGAGATATAAAAGATGTGAGTTTAGCCCGCAGCGTGTTGTAGATTGATGCCTTCCAGAGGTACACGAGTGATTGTTCCTCACCCTGAGTGACAGACTCTTGATGAACTGTCAGCAGTATAATAAACATCCTGCGTAGTGATGAAAGGGGATAATCCAGTCGAGAGCGTAACTCTGCCCTGTATGACTTCTTTGATTAGAGACAAAAAGTGTGGGGGGGGCGAGGGGCACACAGTGTTCTTCACTCTATGGAGCTTTTCTTAATCTCTATCTCAATTGTGTGTGTGTGTGTGTGTGTGTGTGTGTGTGTGTGTGTACACACACGCATGTTGGTTATTACTTCAGTTGGGGCGTCCTGTGTTGTGCACAGTGGCATTATGGGAGGGCAGGTCAAGCAGTGTGTGTTGTGGCAGCTCAGGGAGAGTAAGCATCACCGAGCTCCGTACGCAATCTCTCTCTCTCTCTCTCTCTCTCTCTCTCTCTCTCTCTCTCTCTCTCTCTCTCTCTCTGTTTATGTAAGAACGTGTGAGTGAATAAGTGTGTGTGTGTGTGTGAGAGAGAGAGAGAGACATTATCTGGTTTCCCACAGTGACATGTCAGTCAGGGAGGGAGTGTAAATAGACAGAGGCTGCTCTGTTTCTCTGCATCATCAGTATCCTTGTGAGCACCGCCGGCTACAAGACTTATTCCTCTGCAGCGGCAACTCCAGCGACAGGACAGCATGTACCCAGATGTGAATGAGACGGTAAGACGGCTTCTTTATCTGTGTGTGTGTGTGTGTACCGGCAGCAGGGACCCTAAAAAACACAGAAACGGTCAACTTCAGGCGTCTGTGCTCAATCTGTTTATACAACTCATGCCCATTTATTGCCAAGGCAGCACATCTCTGTGCATATTGTATTCTCTTGTGTCAAAGTAATGTGCTGCGCAGTGGCTAACGCTTATGTTAAGTGTTCCTAACACAGTGCAACTCAAGCATCAGGGTTTTTGGGTTGTGGGAAGCACACAGATGAACACATGCCAGCTGGTATTCAAGTTATGTTCAGTCATACACGCACTCAGATTTGTCTTTCTGTCTCTGCCCTATTCTCTGTGTGTCTCTCACTCACTCACTCACTCAGCAGCTGATCTAGCAGCTTTTGTTCACAAGCTCGGGGCGAACTTTTGTTTATTACTTATTCGTTCAATGTGAGCGCTCGCCGCGATCCATAGCATCGATTGTTTGAATCTCGGCTACTTTCTAGCCAGAAGGAGCAGACCGGAGGTTCAGTTGTGCTCTTGAGAAGTTTGAACTGATGATGGCATGTGACAGGATAGCTAAGAGGATGCACTAAGCACTTGCCATGCTTCATTACATAAGCGCTGGGCTACGTAACATTTGTTTGGACAGCTGGCTGGTGAGACGAGCTCGGGGCAGCAGTGATGAAGGGAGAGGAGGAGGAGGAGGAGGCAGGGTGGCAGGGGGGCAGACAGGACAGGACAAAATATTCTGTGATTATTTATTTGCAGTTCAGATATGCTGTAGCTTTTATTTTACACAGCTAGAAAGACTGATACTTTACATAGTGAGTGCACTGAACAGAGTATATTTTACAGAGCAGTGCTTTATTCTTCCAAATCATTAGAACCTGAATGGAAACTTTACTCTTTAGTCAAATTTAGTGTCTTAAATGTTGAATTCACAGGCAGCATCAAGTCATAAACTGCTCAGTTTAAGGAAAGTTCTTTTTGTAAAACATTTATTTTCTTTCAGTTAGTTAATTCACTTGACATGAACATCAAAATGCAGAATCCCCCTTCCTTTTATTTTCTGCCTTTTGTCCTTTGTTACAGGCCAGAATATTAGACAATTTACACATTAGCATCTTAAAAGAACAATGATAAACCTTGTAACCATGACCCAGTTCTTAAGTTTTCCAATTAAGCTCTTTTTTTTAAATGTAGATTGTGATGTAAACACTGTTCTTTGTCTGAGTTATGAAATCAACCGCCTCCAAACCGCCATGTATATCTGAGCAGCCACTTAATGACAGAGAGCCGTTTGCACCATATAATCTCCCGGCCCAATATAAATAAAGGTTTGCTCGTGGCCCTGCCCATGTGTACTCATGCTTGTCTGACTGACGACGACGTGCACTATCGTTTCTCACTTTTCAGTAGGAAGCACCGTCTCTGTGTGCACTTTGCCCCCGGTGAGGTTCAGAGTCCGAGATTATCTTGGCAACATGGGAACATGATACTTTAGTCTTTAGTCTAGTTCTGATGTGAATAAAATGCAGCATAAAATAATTAAAACCTGTTTTGATTCTCTTGAACAACACTTACTTGAGTAACATGCCTCATGCTCAGACTGTATTCTTAGGTTTGGAAAAGTCCAGGAAATGAATGTCTTCATGACCAAATGGTAAGAAATGTGAAATCCCAAAACAACGGAAAGTCTCTTATTAATAGTACAGACTGTATACTCAAAAAGTTTTAAAAAGCATGTTTGTGAGGATTTGCATAGCAGACTGTGTCATTAGTTGCAGCACAAATACAGATAACTAATGCATGCCCACCTGTAAATGTTTATATGTTGGAATTATTATTTTACTGAAGAACTTCCTTTATTAACTTCACTTTCTTTAGAGAAATTGTCATTTTGTCACACCTTAGCTAACACAAGAGTAACAATTCCCTCAATTTCCAAGGTGTGGAGCAGACGTGGAATGTAGAGATAGAGAGAGAGAGAGTTTCTGCAGCTCAAGTGTAAAAGAGCAGCATGTTTGCAAGTGAGGCAGCCAGACTGGTTTAGCCTTCAGTGACAAAGACTTTCTCTCCAGAGCATACAGTGCGTTTCTTATGGATGCCACAAGTTGAATGTTTGATGTCAGTGGGTCACTGCATCTTCAGCAACATCCCTTTTTAAATGTACGTGTAGCTCAATAATCGAGTCCAGGCTGGTCGTTACAGTGTTGTTAGAAACAGGGCGGAGGTCACAAGATAAAGAAACCAGTGTGTAAATGAAATGAACTGGTTGGTCCACACAGAAGATCAATTTGTGGTTAAAAATGTCAGTCACAGTTCTTGGGAACACTGTTGTCTTTTCATGCCGGTAATTACTATCCAGCAGCACTTCACCCAGGACCCGATCGTCTCCTGTGTATCTACTGTACCTATAAGAATATCCACTGAATCAGTCAAGCTTAACCTTTTTGGATGTGGGGAGTGTTCTCGCTGACCGGTTGGGGGTCTGCTTTCAAAGATCCTCTTCAGACTTGTTTTAAAAGATAACATGTTCTGTCTGATGTGGGATTTCCACATCCTTCATTCAGAAATCCAGAATCAATGAAAAACAAATGTGTTGGACACGAGACGACTTCACTGGGGGGAATTGTCTTGTCAGACAATGCAACACTGGCCCAGTCGTTGACAATCACTGCACTAACTATAGCTAAATGACTCAGGTGTTTTTTTTAACCATTCATCATAACCACACTCTACTGGTCTGCACAAACTGGATGGATTTGTCTGAGCCTTTTTTTGTTTGTTTCTTCATAGCTCAAGGTCTCCTTATTTGGAGTTTAATCATAAATTAGCTAAGACATGTTTAGGCTAGTATTGGAAGAATTTGCAGAAATATTCACTCCCCAGCATGTTGCGTAATAGTGCGACGGTTCAACCTTAAACTGCATAGCTACAAGTTCAAACCTAGCTCTGCAGCTTTTGTGTTTATTTGTCAAACCGCCAATAAGCAGCTGTGCAGCCATGAACGTCTGCCTGCTCCCCACGCGTCTGTCTGCACATCACCAGTGGAGAAACTAGCTCCCAGATACAGTGCATGAAACACTGGGATTGAATTGTTTGGATAAAACAATGGGGAACAAAGATTACAGCACAAGTAGACGGACCTGCTGAGTCATGCTGGGAAATCGTCTGCACACTGTCAGCTCTCCGAGGTTTAATGTTGCTGCTCTCCTGCAGGATAAAAGCTCCTTAACTTAACTTCCTGTTGGACTGAAGCCCCTGAGATAATTCCATTTCCGATTAGATTAGTAGATTATTCTAGGAGAATTGCCTGCCTCTTCCTCTTCCTCTTTCTCTTCCTCCTCCTCCTACACCTGCCTTCTTCTCCTATGCCTGCTTTCTAATAATTGACATGAAGTGTTAAACGATGTAATATACCATTCCACATTATCTGTCATCTTGTGCTGTTGTAGTTATGTGCAAAATGCACAGAGAAAGTCCAGCGACCCCCCTTTGTCTCTTCGAGCAGGTTTTTGTACTTTTTTCAGGTTTGCTGTCTAATGCAGACTTTTGTTCATTTGCATTCAACACCAGAAATACAAGTTCAGGCCCAATAAATTACTCTGAAGAGAGAACAGCAAGCAGGACAGTTGGATTTAAGACCGCCTGAGTGAATACAAATTTTATTCACAATACTTGTTATCTGTCACTTTCACGAAACCGTCTTTGTGCCCGGCCTCATGCTCTTTGTATTCTGGTAATTTGTAATTATTAAAGTGCGAGCTGAATCAGATCTTTCTCCTTGCTGCTCCGCTTCACACACAGTGTGAGTGTGAAGTGTCGAGACTGAGCCACTAAATCTTTCCAATATGTAAATCTCTGCAGCTGTGGCTGTGTTTTTATCAGCTTTTGGGGAGATAAAATGTGTTCAGGCAGAGAAAGGCCACTAAAGAACATGGTTCATCCTGACCCAGAGATGCCAGAGTTGTATTTTCATCTCCCTCTCTACAGGACACTGATGAATAAAACAAATCCAACTGATGTCGAGAGACTATCATAGGCATATCTCGAATTTAGTGTTTTCTTCACATCTATGTCATTATGGCCAGTGTTTGCCAAAGAGAAACATTCTGGTTTATTCCAGTTTTGGCCACTATTCATTGATATAAAATAAAATTGTACTCAGAAAGTTGTGCCTACAGGTTTAAAGCAAACCCTACAATAACTAAATGTATGTGTGTTTGTAAAATGATCACCCTAACTGTTTGACCAACTGTACTTATTTTGCATTCAATGGTGTCTGAATAATCTGAAGAATTAGTTCCAGACTGACAATTCATGTGCTTAAGGACACAATCTCTTATTTCCTTTTACCAGGTATGTTTTAAAGTAATAAGCTGTTTGTCATTTCTTCTTTCTGCACTCTGTGTACTTTGATAATTTCTGTTATGGATCAATTCTTACGTAAAGTACATTGGTATCCAGTTTGGGTTTGATTAGTGAAGGACAGCTTGTTTGTAAAGAGGGCTGATAGGGGAACAATCTGCCCTGTGTTCTGATCCTTTGATAAGACACCTCAGCTAGAGACAGACGTAACCCCAAAAAACAACAACTCTGAAAGACGGTGAGAATGTAGGAGGACACAAAAGTGAATGTTTAGTTGATGGTAAGAATTTATTAATTCACGTATTGGATAGACATTTTTGCTGACATAATTTGTAAAATGGTGTCAGTTAGAACTGTCAGTTGCTGTCCATGTAGAGTGACCTAGATTAGATAAGTTATGTATTACCATAAACCCTGATAACAAGCGGGAAATGCAACGTTTTAGTGGTTTTAGGGAATGTACTGGTGCAGAAACAAGTCCCGGGCAAAATCACTTTGTTATATGAAGCTTCAGACTGTTTCATCTTCCTTGTAGCATCTATGTTATTTCCACAGTACGACTTAAAAGCTCATGAACACAACGAAGTCAGAAGAACTATTTTCTAACTTGGGAAATGGGACCATTTGAGGAACATGTGAATGCAGCATTACTGTAGTTTTCCTGTGCAGTCAGGGGTTGTAAGAGACATTTGTTTTCTTTTACCTCCAAATAAAGTGGGTTTGATTATTTAACTAAACTATTGGCTTGGTTACAACCTATTCTTGCCCCCATAATTCACCAGTGAATCTTTTTACCACCCAGCTAGATTGTTAGATTACAACGAGACCTACAAACGATGATTGTTTCTTAAGATGGCTGCTTGTATAGACAAAATAATAAGGATAAGGATAACAAGAGGCCGAGACTCTACTGTTTAATATCATGTAATTGTTCCCATTCAGCCTTGTACCTTCCAAGGAACAACCAACACCGATCAGATCGTTCTTACAGTTTGTCTCACTGCCCCTTTCTTGTGGAGAACACTGTATCTCAGACAGCTAGACAACAGCGTCCCACATAATGTGACGTAAGAGCTAAACTTTTAAGGAGTGTCGCCAAATCTTAAGATCTATGCTTTATGTCACGGAGAAAAATGAACCTCTGCTGGATCTGCAGCACTTAAGAATTGATTGGTAGACTGTGCACATCACTCCACCACCGACACAGACTCAGTACCTGAGTGCTTCGCTGGCAAATGCTTACTTTTTGGTTCAGGTTGGAACATGTCTCGGGGAAATAGCTGTTTGATGCGGTGTTTTCTCTGAGCTCCTGTTTTTGAATTGTTGTCACTGCTGCATAATTGTATCAGAGTTTTGCTCCCTGCCTGCGTATCACAATGACCTTGCAGGATTTGATCACTGAAGTAATCACAGCCAGCAGTTTTTTTTTTTATCTCTGGCTCCCCTCTCCCCGCTGATTCTTCCCCAGAGTGGAAGCCAGTGGATGGAAACCTGCCAGGAATCATTTGGAAGACAAGTCACAGCAGCTGACAATGCCTGTGCAATGCAGTTTCCCCCTTTCTTTCATTTGGCCTGTTTTTAATCTATCATGTGAAGGTTTAGCAGCATTAGCTTCTCAGCACAACGACTGTGTCTGTTGTTGGGGACTGAGCCATCCAACTGGAACAGCTGGGATGTCGAGCTTGATAATAATAATAATTATAATAGCATAATTTTGTATACTCAATTGGAATACGTGATTTTCTTAATAATATAGCCCCATGTAGGTGCCCTGTTTTCTTGTTAACCAACAGAAGTTATGTTTCTATCGAGTGTTACTCACCATAGCATGTACCCTTGAGATCTAACAAACGTGTTGGACGCATTCCTCATGAAACATTCGCCAAGCCGATTTTTATGGTATTATAAATCCATCATGGTTTACATCCACGTTTTTAGCTAGCAGTCTTCTTCTTCACTGCTATTGCTGCCACATTGCGCTGTTTCTTGGCTCCCCTGTACATCAGTGGAATAGTGTGAAACCACTGGCAGGACTGGGCATCACATCACGTGCACGTCCACTACGAACTCCACAGGGTACCTTTAATGTTTCTCTGGATACTGTAGTAGCTAATAGTGGTAATGCAATGTGTGTATTTTGTGACATATAAATATTTGCAAGACATTTCTTCATTATCGTCACTAATTGTATGTTGATATATCAAGTAGACATACAATAGCACATGTATGGTTCAACAATGTTTTAGGGTGGATGTTTCCCTTAAATATCACATTGTAACGCTGGAGATGAATAGTACTTAAATCCTTATCTTACACTCTTAAACGTGATTAAACAAAAGATTTGGATACAGCAATGCTTTGCTTGTCAGCCTATCTCGAGCCCTAAAGTCATTTTAAAAGGAGAAGTTCTGACACGCTACAGGCTGAACGAAGGATCGTCCTTAGCCAGGGGGGATCTCTCTTCCTGCCTCTGTCTTCCTCATACCTGCCCTTTTACTCTCCTCCTCCTCCTCCATAAAGAGGTGCCCTGTCGAGGCATGTGGCTAGAAAGAAACTGGGACGCGTGGCCTCGTCTCTCTAGCTGCAGGAGGTGAAAAGCATTTGAGTACATTTATTTTTGACTCTCTCTCTCCCTCCTCACCACATTCTTCAAGGTGTGCAGAGACGGGTCGATACATGATTCTCTGGTGAACAAAAAACGAGCTATGAATGATAACCTTCGAGAAAAGATGTACAAAAAAAGAAAAAAGTGACTGATGGGTGGGTAGACGCCGAGAAAAGATGTTTCAGAAGGGACAATTAGGTTTCTACCATCTCAACAGCAGACATTTTGTGTTGATGACACATCTTAAACTACGCAGGTTTTTACATCATCCTCACCACTGGAGGGCTTGTGGTGTAGGTATTAATGAATAATTACTAAACCAAACTAACGGTAAAGTAAAAACATTTTCTGTTGCAGAATGTCCTGTGTGTTGTGGTTTCCTCTACAGTAGCGTTGGCCTGTTTTGTAGAGGCAGCTCTCTGCAGTGGCTCGCGCTTTAACTGGGATACTTGATGATCAATGAGGCTCTGGCAGGAAACCCAGCAGGCCAGCCTACATGCAGAGAGATGCAGATTTGCTCCGATCTAGCTCGGCACCACAGAAAACCTCAGTGAAACTAGGTTTGCAATGTAGAATGAGTTTTCATTATGTATAGTGGTCCTCCGAACAGTTAAGTTAGCTTGAGATTATCCATCAGGGGGTTTTGTTGTATCTTTGCACTGATTGGCTCTGGTTGCACATTATTTCCTCGTTAAACACCACCAATTGCTTTGCACTGTTGTTGACCTTGTGAAAAGACTTCGGAGGGAGTGTTTGGGCACATAGTCAAGCTTAATTACTCTCTGAGCTTTTCTAATTGCTGTGTCATTTTGTCGTCGCACGCTGCTGCTCCGCTTTCCTGCACTGCAATTATTGGCCTCTTCACTTGCAGTATAGCGGTGTGTTTAACTGCCGTCCTGGTCCTGAAGGCATGCAGTGATCACCTGGTGTTTTCGTATCTGTTAAATATCATCCCGGGTTTACAGTTCTGGTTCTATATTTTAAATTGGGGCTGCAAGTGATGATTATTTTCTACAAAATATCAGAATATAATGAAAAGGCCTGTGCATATTCTCCAGAATTCAAGTTTACTTCTTTAAATGTCTTTTTTTGTCCGACCAACAGTCCAAACCACAATGATATTCAGTTTACAATGATGTAAAACAGAAGAAGCAGCAAATCTCCTCATTACAAAAGCAGAAAACATTTGTCATTATTATAATACAAATAATCATCAATCATTTCAGCTCTGCTTTTACTACCAGCCTGACCCAGGCCAGATGTTTTGCTGATGCTGTTAAAAGGTCCCATGGAAACATCACTACGTCTTCAATGTGATGTATTTCCTGTTCACACAGGACCGTGACGGATCAGTTGTAAGTGTAATGCACCAGTATTGTAGTTATAGAGACGAAAGCAGTTTAATTTGATAGTGCAGACAGAAACGTGGGATTGTGGACAAATGTGTCACGACTATTCGTTGGACTTTTGAGTTACTGATGCAGCATGAGGTCACGGAAGTTTTCCATGAAGAGGAGGTATGCCAGGAGTTATTTTATTTATATAGCCCAATATCACAAATTACAGTTTGCCTCAAGGGGCTTTGCCATTGCATTTTAAAGGTTTCAAATACAGGAAATACCAGTGATACCAAAGGAATAAAGTACTGCTTCTCAATCTAGTGGAAGTACAAGTGAGGAATTGCTGTTTCTCATCTGTCATATCTGACAGCTTTCTAAATAAAGCGCAGTTGGCTTAAAATACCACCAGGTCCATCAGTAAGAATGTCCCATATAAATGTCAAGCCAGTAACCCAGTTAACCTCAATCAGGCCAGCGCTGCACTGACCTCTTAAATAAAAGTAGGCAGTTTGTCAGTTTTCCACTGAAGCGCAACAGCGTGAGAAAAGGGGAAAATAACACCAGCCAAATAAAGACAATGTTGATTTGATCTTTCTCTGCAGCTTTTTTGTAACCAGTGCTACTGATTGCTGTTAAAGTGGTCTAATTGGGCACCGGTTGAGTGATTTGCCAGTTACTGTGCACCTGAAGGTGAACCAATACTTGCTTAGCCGTGTTTCCATGGAAATTAGTTTTATTCCAAGCGCATTTCTGGGCCCTATTTTTTACACATTTTGGGGTCGAAATGATTAATACTTGCGAATGGGCTGCAATGTAATCCTTGTGGGCAACCACGCCTGTGAAAAGTCCGTCCACTGAAAGTGCTTGTTTTTGTATGGAAAGGATCCTTACAGAGACAGACCGTTTGTTAAAGAGTAAACTCATTTCCTCTTCCTGCAACAATTTCCTTTGCAGTTTAACAAAAAGGATCTCACTCTTTAACAAATGGTTTTCCTTTAAGTAACAGATTAATCTCACTGACAGTAATCCCTTATTTTCTGGGATTTGTCATGATTTGTGCCGTCTGTAAAAAGGTCACTTGTGTCATGTGTCAGGCGTGACTCACTCCTTTCCAGCGCCCACTCATGTGTGAGGTGATCTGTTGGCGCTCATGCCTTGACGGCTGTGACTTTCCATTTTTGGAGCGGCCCTATAAAGCTTTTCTTCAGATTCTTTTTCATGAAGTCTCGAACCTTTGGCCCTGAAATGTTTGCATCTAGTTGAGTATTTCTGTCACCCCGTGTTTGTCAGTTGTACAGCTTTGATGTCACATTAATAGGGAACTTTAGTTAGTCATTATACAGTGTGAAGGCTGTGTTTGATGTACCTACAGTCCCTCAGACCGCCCCCAGCATTTGACTTATCACCCACACTTTTGACCTCAGAGATGTTATTAATGCATCGAGGAAAAGAATGTGTCTTTTCATCAGCCCTGAATTGGGAGGAAACTGCCGTGGGCACTAAAATACAGTTAATGAGACTGCTGTTGGGAATTGTCACTGAGGGTTTGCAGACCTCCAGGGGTCCTTGATATTGTTCCAGGAAGTTTCAAGGAACATATGAATAACTTATTTGTGATTACAGGCTGACATTCACCCTTTTTGTTGTCTCTTCATGGTCACATAGCAGTTATTAGCAATTATTTTCATTGTCATTTTGCTGATTACTTTCTTCATTTATGGATTGATAGGTTTTGTCTATTAAACTAATGTCAGACATTCAGTATAGTATATGTTCAAGTGTTCATGTGTTACCATATTATCTATTTTTGCAAGAAAAATGACTTAAATGATTGAATCGCTTATAACAGCTTTGCTGGGGTTGCTTAACAAAGGAGAGACCAAATGATCTGCTTAGGTTCTTTACATGGAAACAAATGCAGATTAAAGTAATTTTTTGGGTTTCCTATTGGCAAATTCTCAAGCTTTAGGAGTCATTTTTAACCTTATATGTTGTATTTGTCACTTGGCTCCTTTGAAAGGCTGCAGGGCTTGAAGGTGTGAGGAAGTCAGGTGAGACTGTGGAAGAGTAGCTGCTGCAGAAACAGACACTGAGGACACAGTGTGACTTTGCAGACACTAAAAAGGAGGCTTGTCAAGATTTAAGGCATGTAAGTTGAAGGTGGACGACATACAAGTGTTTGTGAAGACGTTACTTGGCAGACTTGTGGCTTTGAATGAATAAAGTCTTCTTAGATTAGATTCTGCTCCCACGAGCCGCCTTTTATCTTTGTCAATTACACTGTGCTGTCCTCAGTGCATCGTGGCTGTGTTGTGTCCCTGTTTGCTGGGTTAATGGGCATATAACCTCATTCATGTCCATGAATGGACATCCAACACATTTGGAGTGATGGCCTTAAAGGACCTGTGGCTATAGTTGAAGGAATAATACTCACTTCTGTTCC
Source organism: Nannoperca australis (assembly GCA_036023655.1). Taxonomy (NCBI): domain Eukaryota; kingdom Metazoa; phylum Chordata; class Actinopteri; order Centrarchiformes; family Percichthyidae; genus Nannoperca; species Nannoperca australis. The sequence goes on from JAVQJD010001260.1 coordinate 15,650, forward strand.
TCCCCACTGGGTTTTGGTCTTAACCCATTCAGCTGGGTCAGGCTGCTCAACAGTGAAGCTGTGTCTGTTGTAATGGGATCTTGTCAACACAGTGTTTGGTGATTTCCAAAATTCACTGGCAAGTTGTTTCCAGCTTCTTTCAGCTGCCAATTAAGATCTGTTGAATAAAATAGACTATTTTAAGTAGTTTTGATTCATTTAGTTTTCTGGTCATAAATCTGATGAAATCAGTACTGACGCTGTAAGTGTAAAGCTTGCAAGACTTTTCCCTTAAGTGTTTACCGACAACAGTTGTGACTAAAGTCCCAAATTCTCAGCCAGCATAACCTTTAAGCCAAAATGATCAAAAGTATCAAAAAGACTCATTTTTAGTGTAAGTATAAAAGTATAAGTATAAAAACTTTTTTGCAAAAATATCATCTTTTCTTTCCCTGAATTCCTTATATTTCTTCAGTAACAGTATGAACTTCTTCCCACTGTAGTTACTTTCGTTGGGATACATTGTGCAGTAGGGAACAGACACTTTGTGGTCTGTTTTAGATGTCCGTGATCAGTGAATAATGCTGTTGTTGGTCGACTCCAGTGGAAACCAGGCGGTGTCTTGCTTGTGTTCTGTAATGTGCTGCTGAATGTGCCCTGGCTGCCACAGGGGGGTTACAGCACGCACACAACCACATATGCAGCCGTCTGCCTCGCCACTTTCAAATCAAAGGTCTGCAGCATCAAATTAGGCCCACAAAGATCAAACGGTGTCTGACAGGAAGTTCAATACTTTTTACTTTCAAAAGCCTGTTGCCACCTCCGATGTGTCGGACTTTGATCAAGCATTTTATGGTATTTAAATGGCTACAGACTTGTTTCTAGCTGTTAACACAGACATAACTGAACATGTAACTAATAGGTGCATTCTTTTAGCTCGAGAGGTCAGAGGCTGGATATACTGGTGCAGCATGGTGACGTGCAGAAAACAGTAAATGGCTGAGAGAAAGGAGGTGGACTGGATATGTGCATCGGGCTGCATGTCTCCTCTTCCCCCCCGACCTACATTCTCCCATGTTTAGCATGATGTAGCCCGTACATCATCTGTTGACAATCAGGAGTAAACTCTTTGACCCCTTCTGCTGGTGACATTTTCACATGTGTCTCTTTGACCATGAAAATGCATCTTGGCAGAACGATGTTCAAAAGTTAAAATAAAGAAGTGCACGTTGTCGGGTCAAGGCCAGTAATTGCAACAGGAGATAATGTCTCCAGAAGGTGACCAGAAGGTCACTGGTTCAGATCCCCAGACCAGCTGGGAAGAATCTGGGCAGAAAGTATATACAAATGTCTCCCTGCAACTGCTCTCATTGCTCTCCAGCAAGACATCAAACACCAGCCGGCTCTAATGAAGCTTTTCAGCAGCAATCGAGCCACAACATCCCAAGATAAATTACATTTAAATTGGGTCTTTCTTCTCTCTACTTGAATACGCGTGGTGTGGCGCAGGATGAACAGGTCCGCACGTCTCCAGGAGGATGTTGAGACTGAGCCTGGGCATTAACTGAGTAACAGGACAAATAGGGAGAGTCTCCACATCTCCGCTTCATATCTTAATCCTCCTCAGCTCTGTTGGTTCAACAGCTGCTTTGCCATAACAGGTGGGGAGAGGTAGATACTGTCTGAAGACCTGTTGTGATGTGGTCGGCCAAGAGATGCAACCACAGAGGAAGCAGATAATCTCAACCAAGCCGAAAACCGTGTCTTTCTAATTTGGATGATTCTGTTGTTTTATTTTGTACTGAAGGATTTCATTCTTTCTTGTTTGGGCTTTTGTACTCTTTTAAAGATACATTTTCTACCCAGCAACAGGGTTTTATAGCTCAGCGTTTCTGCATGAGATAACATTGAATCTCCCTCAGAGCCCATATTATTTATATATATATACACACACACACACACATATACCATCTGTCCTTAGTGGAGCCCTCCAGCCTCCAGACAACCTCCACGCTGGAGAATTAGCGTCATTAGCTGCGACCAGTCAGGTAGATAGAATTAGAGGATTAATCATTCAGTCGAGGGAGGCTGTCGGCTGCCTCCCTGCTCTGTGCTCCCACCGGCTGGTGCTTCTCTATGGCGTCGAAATACAGCGTCACCACACCACTGATCATATATTTAAGGCTGAGTCAACTCCGAGAATGTTATGCAGCCATTTTTAGAATTTATTGAAAAAGCGTGTATCACTGTGGGGAAAAAGCTTCAAGCCCGGAGAGGAAAGATATGTCATGGAGCAACACTGAACCCCTTCCTGCTCTCTTGTTTTAAGTCTCTATGATTATAAATGGCAGTGGGTTGTCAGAGAGCCAAGAATCAACCAAGAGCTGCAAAATGAGTTTCTCTGCTCAGAAAGACTGGGGGGTTCAGGCATCATGTCCCAGCCTGCAGGGAATACCCCTCGTCCCCTGTGGAGCGTGCAGAGCAGCATCCACACAGCAGATGTTCAAGACACACAAGCATGGAGTCACACACACACTCTGTAATCTGAAAACACACACACACACACACACACATCTGGAATAGTTCATTTCCTCCTACATTTGGACAGAGCCAACACTAATCACTTGTCCCTCCATGTGTCACTCCTGTTTGTGCACTTTGTACATTTAGTCATGCAATCCAGTCAACTGTACACAGTCCCTGCAGTGATTCATGCACTGTAGCAGATGTGATGTACTGCTATGAAATCATGGAGGTGGAGAAGGAATTCTTATTTAGTTTGACATGGTTTTTGTTCCATTATTTAGGGGCATCAGACCAAGTTTAGCACTGCTTGAAAAACACAGCCACCTCATTCATTTGAATGAGATCTGACACACAGGACTCCAGGAAAACAGTACTTGGTAGCATGAACTTCACATTTTTCCAGGCTGCATTAGTACAAAGTACAATGTGCTTGTCAATAAGTCTGTGACACATAACTAAACCTTTGACATATGCGTTATATATCATGTATGAGCTCTTTTAGTACAGGGTACCTACATGAATGACTACCTTTATACAGGTTGTAATAAGCCCCTAACCCAAACTTTTACATTTCAGTGTTTGGCATTGACAGTATATTATAATTACAGTTATATCATGTAGCATACATGGTGAATTCCTCTATGAACATCTTCCTCTGTTACCTTCCCTCCCTCCTGCTGTTTCTTATATTTGACCCATTTGCAACTCGTGTAGAGACACGAGCAGATCAGAGTTAGATTCAGAACCAGACCAGGATTCCTCTGCGGACCTGCTTCTTCAGCGATGCCACACCCAGGCCGCACCATGTAAAAAGAGGGCGTCGTACATCACTTCTCTTTGATCTCTAACTGTATAGACCCTCATATCCCACAAAGAACAATACTCCTAACAGATCTAATAGCACAAAATATCACAAAGAGGCAGAAAACATGCAGACCGCTGCTGTGAAGGAATGTGTCAGTTCATGGATGTTTAATGTGTAGAGCAGCAATGATTGGATAATTGACTTACATGAGAATAAATTGAATATTTCTGGGTTTTGGACTGTTGGTCGTCACATACGTCACTGTGTTTTAATGTTTTGTAGCAGAACGATTAATTGAGATAATAATGAATGGACAACAATAATAGTTAGATGCAGCCCTGGTAATGTTTTAGCTGATGGTTGGTTAGTTTCCTTATTTAAGGATAAATACTCTTTGAAGTGTCTCACCTCAGGCCGCTCACTGTGTTTTCCCTGCATTGCATTGTCTGCTCTTTCCTCCTGTGTTTCAAGGCCTTGGTGTGTTGACCCGCAGTGTGTGTTGTCTGCGGGTTTGCTTTTCTTTCCTATTATTCATTTCATTCAGATTTAGTGAGATGACCTCAGACCAGACTGGAAGAGGCCATAATGGACACGTATTTTCTCCAGGATTGAGGTTTTTAAGGGTCTCTTGAGGGTACCCTTTTTTCTTTTTGTGCTACTTAATGAACATTTCTTTTTCTCTGCTACCTTTTCACTTCTAACTTCTATCTTATGTATTCAGTGCTTCCTCCTGCAACATGCATAGATACTGTATGAATTGGGGGAAACATTGACTAAATGAAGACATATAGACTTCAGTTAGAAATAAAAAATACAGGTCTGGAAACTAACTCAAAATACAGCTCATACGGGTAATAAGTTGTAAAACTAATGTTTTATAGTATCTGTGATGTAATCTTATCTGGAAAGACAGCCTGGCCATTTTCCACGTACACAGTGCCTCCTTTCTTCCTGTTTCGATCAGGCTTTGTCGCACATCCTGACACCTGACCTTGATCTGTTTCACTGTTTCCACATCCAGCAATTCATTTAGCATTATTATGCCAATAACTAGTTCCATATATATATATATATATATAT
>JAVQJD010001270.1:0-46714 GCA_036023655.1 Nannoperca australis
ATGATGAATATATGAGTGTGCACTTGGATTGTCTCCTTTTGTTTTCAAAAGGACTAATGAAGTTTGTTCAAAGGACACCTGGCTCCGGCACACCTCACAAACACACACACACACACACACACACACATCTGTTACTTCACTACAGCCTTTGATCCAATCTACCCACTCAGTTTTATTCGTTGCCTGTTGTAGTTACTCCCGTGATCTTTATTCCAATCAGTGGAATTCCATCTTTATCCTTTTTGTGGTTCTCCCCAAATCATCTGTTCATTTCCCTCTTTTCCAAAAATCACTTCAAAACCAATCCCAACCTCCCTGTCAAATCTACACTGTTTAACTATGTGCTCTTCATCACATCGTCTTTCAGCACACAGAACACCTCTCCTCGTCCTTCTCTGACCTCGCCTGCTTTTACATGGGGGTCACAAATGATCTTCATCTCTTTCATCTTTCCAACCACATCCTAATCAACTAATTATAACACATACTCATTCTGTATTACAAATAAATAAATAAATGAATCAATATTATTGAGTGACAAACGTATGACCATCACACTTGTTTGTTTGTTTCTTTGGTTTAATAATGAACACAGATGATTGCATGTCAGATAATGTTCTTTAACTGTATTTATTCGCTTCTAAATTTGCTACATTTAGAGGTTTTGTGTAAATGTCCCCTAAGTTGCTGCATCATGCAGTCATATCAAAAACCAAAACAGAAATCTCTTTTTTTATGTTTCATACTTTTAATATTCTAGAATCATTTCCATTTTCAATTATGCATGTGTGTGTTAAGTTGTCAATTATGAATGTTAGCAATTCTAATTGTGCATCTGTATGTGCATAGATATAAGGGGGGAGAAGAAGAATGTGGAAAGCACAGCTGGCTGTCCTGGAAAGTCAGGGCCTTGTTAGTCATATTTCAGCTGCTAATGTGAGCTGACTGCTGGGGTCATCTTCCTGAGCACCATCTTTTCCCACCCCACTGGTTACCCCTGCAGTCCAGGAACTTCTATTTGCAGAACCACAGCATGAAGTGAAATCCCTTCTAAACATACCGCACAACAACAACACTGCAGAAATATAAGTCCTCACTCATTTAAGCTTTAGACTACAGAAACAACTGGTGAAAACGCCGCCAAGACTGCGGGTAACATTACTTCAACTTGTCTTTTGTCTGCAGCTACTTATCTCTTTCAGCCATAAAGATGTCTTTCTAGCGGCAATTTCCAATTAACTTATTCTTTATAAAAATAATGAAGCACCAATAGTACATGCTGCGGCACTGTGTGAAACCTGCTGCGTTCCTACTTTTAAACTGACAGCAAAGAGAATGAGTATACATTTTTACACTTTATTTAATGCTAAGTGCCTTTTTGAATCTTTCATCATATTTATATAAATGATTTGATGGTTAAATAAAAAAATTGATTTTTTTCAACAGATATTTGCATTTGAATTTCAATATAATGTTTTAAATTTTTTTAGTAATTACATTCCCTTTTATGATTCAGTATTTTAATTAACTGCAATTCATCTTTTTTAAATCAATTTAAAATAATGAATGTATAATTAACCAGTGCATGTGCACAATTTCTATATAAGTAATGTTGACTTTTGATCAAATATGAATTCAATGTAGAAAGATTTGAAGTAATTTACCTGTAAATGTTTCTGAAAAGACGAAAATATCCCTCTGTGAAACGTTGAGTTCATCATGATTCATTAGGCAACAAGGCTACTCTCTCATTAGAATTTTTCTGTGCTATCCAACCCTAATTTGAAATGTGGCTACTGAACCCATGGCCATTATTATTGGTGTCACACAGAACCAAAGCATCAAGGTCTCTGTTGCAGTGCCAAACCACACACACTTTTAATTACTGTGTGTGCTGCCTCTCCAGTATGAAGCCTTATATTCTACAATGTTCAGCCGGTCTCATATATCCCACTGGGGATAAGGAAAGGTAAAGGTTTTTGGTTCAAAGTTTGGGTGCCAGGAAGGATGATCACTATAGACATGAAAAGCCTGAGGTACTTCATGATGATACAAACCTTGTGTGATCAAGACCTCCCCTCATCTTTTTGCACAACAAAGGCCTTGTTGCACACCCTGACCAAATGCTGTAGCAGTACCTTTGAGTCTGCCTAAGGCACCAGCACTCATAATTTACATGGTCCATCAGCTTTATGCTTGTTGATTTGTCTTATTTGTCTTACTTAACACTGCATGGAGAAATGCAGTCCTCGCAGCGATACATGTTTTACTTGGGAAAAATAAAAATGTATATTCAAATGTTTTAGCCCGTAGTAGTTTTGCATATTCAGCCCATTTATTCATTGTCATTTGTGGGATGCGGGGTAACTGCAAAACGTTCTCCCCTTGTGACAACTCTGCAGCAGAAATGTCACATTTCCTCTAACAATTAGAGAGGCAATGTTACTAAATGAGCCAGCACTCCATGCCCCTACAATTATTTGGACTACAGGTCATAATACTGCTGGTGAGTTAACTTTATAGGGCAAGTTGTGATTTAGTCTTGATATCTAGTAACAAAAACTGTAATAAATCTCCAGAACTGGCACCTGAAATGTGTCATTAAGCATTTATTAATGCTGCGATTCAATGAATCAGTTTGACTGTCATTAATTATTTCTGTATATTCCAGCCTGATCTGTCTCCTGAGTCTTTGTTCTTGTCTTGAAAGATCCTTCAACCCACATGAAAAGAAAGCTCACTCTTTCATGGCTATGGGTGATGGTGATCAAATGGAATCTGAAAGTGACACCTTCTTCTTTAGGAATGATAAACACACTAGGGATAGTCATTTATAGACTATGTTTACATTATTCCACAACAGTGGGCTTGAGAAGTTCCTAGAAATATAAATTATAAATACCCAATTGACTTTATAAAAAAACATTTTCAGAGATAGTTACCCTGTAGTCGCTGGCAGTGACATAGAAGATGGGCTGGAAAGCGAGCCAGATGATGCATGTGGTGTACATGGTGAACCCAATGAACTTGGCCTCGTTGAAGTTTTCAGGGCACTTTCGCGTCTTGAAGGCGTAGACGGTGCAGAGGATGATGAGGATGCAGTTGTAGGTGAGTGACATGAGCATGCTGGAGTCCCTGCTGTTGCACTTGAGGGTGACCACGTCTCTCCTCTCCGGGCTCACCTCCTTCCGAACCCCTGGCACCTCCACCAGCAGCCAGATAAGAGCCACTAGCAGCTGGCAGGAGATAAGAGCACCACAGATCGCGACCTGGGAGGCGGGACTGATGAAGCGTGGCCGCTGGGCTCCATCCTTTACCCCGCTGAAGATGCGAGCGATACGGTTGGTCTTGGTTAGAAGAGCTGAGTAACAGACTGCGAATGAGGTGCCCAGGCCTAGTCGGCGTAGGGTGCAAACAGCAGTGGATGGTTTGGCGATGTAGATGAAGGTCATGAGGTAGCACATCAGCACTCCCAACAACAGGATGTAAGAGAGTTCACGTCCACTTGCTTTAACCACAGGCGTCTCATTGTTCTTGAAGAACAGGCCCACTACTGACAGAGTACACAGTATACCAAGGCAGGAGATGGTGACAGGCCCAATGGCCCAGGCATCCTCCCACCGAATGTATTCTTCAGGCAGATCATAGCAGCCAGTCAAGTTATCCAGGGGCCACTGACCGAAGCTGCAGTCAGCACAGGTGAACTCATCCTGCAGGTACTGGTAGGGCTGACAGGGGATACAGATCCAGCAGCACACGTCTCCAGGCTGCATACTCTTCACCTCATTCTTCCTGCAGGGGTCGCTGCACTGAGAGGTGGGTGGTACGAGGCCACGCCAGGGTACCAGGGTGGTGTTCAGGGTCAGGTTCTGGTCCCAATAGCCGACCTTCTTGTAGATGAACTTCCCCTCTTCTTCGTGGTAATGAAAGATGTTGTAGCGGCTAATGCTGTCGCCAAAAGAGTCAAAGCGCACCATGTTTTCTGTGTCTACAGGTCTGAACGGAGCTGGCAGGAAGTAGAAATACAGCAACGTTAACTTAAAGCTACTGTAATGGATTTTAAAAACTCATATCTATCAGTCTTGGGACAATAAGACAAGGATAATAGAAAATAAAAAGAATATTTATTTTGTAACTAAATTGTTTTGTGGAATAAATCACAGTCGTGTCAGTATCTAAATGAGTTATGTGAATTTGTGTATATGCACATTCTACTAGTATTCTTACTGACTTATAAAAACAACAAAAATGACAACATAAAAAAATCACTCACTGTCCTGGCATATAATTACTAAATTGCTGTAAAAACTCAACACACTGATTTACTGCCATTTAAGCACAAACTTAATGTGTTTATTCATTCATCCAACCAACATCCAATATTCTCAGAATAGTATGTTCTAGATAGGTTCACCTCCCACTGATTCCTCCATGCTAATTAATGAATTATCCTTGCTAATTGAATAATTACAAAACCCTTTTCAGTGCTGCAGAGGAAATCATTTGATGTCTTTATCCAGTGTCATGCTTATTTTCAACCCTCATTTGCTTTACATGAAAACACTCACAATGGATATAATCCCACTCTCAGCTATTTAAAAACAATTTCACATTAAAGGGCTTGCTTTGCTTTCATCGCTGTGCTTACCTTCAAATTTGGTCTTCAAGATGAACTCCTTGTAGAACCTTTTGCCGTTACCTGGTTTCATGGCATCACAGACCTTGGATGTGTTGGAGCATACAGCTTGCCTCATGTTGTGCAGGGCATAGGCCATGGCATAGACTGCGTTTACCACGAACATGATCTTTGATTCCTGCTCAAAAGTTCCATCTCGAAGGCTGTGTTCACTGCATCCAGGTTCCTGGAGGCTGCAGCCAAACCGGTGCTCCCAGAACTCTTTGAACCATGGGTTCCTTGTGTTGGTGTATGGGTTCAGCTTGGTGAAGTAGTCTTCAAACTCTCTAATTGGGTAGGAAGCCAGCTCAATGGTGAAAGCCCTGTCTGCTGCTGTCTCGCTGCCCCTCACTACACTCTCCTGTGCGCCCCATCCATCACTGGCCACCCAGGTGAAGGTGGCGTTCATGCGAGCAGCGGCCACAAGCAGCTCACGGGCGTCTTCACTGCGGGTGAAAAGGACGACCACCCTGGCATTGGACTTCTGCTGCAGAGAGCGGATCACGTTATCGTAGCTCTGGCGGTTCATGGAGCGGCTCACCTTGGCTGAAGTGGCGATACAGATTTGGCGAGTGCGGGCCTCCTGCTGGAAAGCATCAATGCCAGTTTCACCATAGTCGCCCTCTGATGCTACTGTTGACACGTAGGTCCAGTTGAAGTAACGCAGGATCTCAGCCATGGCCTTGGCCTGGTAGAAGTCAGGGGGCACAGTTCGGGCAAAATAGTCATAGCGGGTCTTATCGCTGAGCTTTGAACTGGTGGAGGCATAGCTGATCTGAGGGATCTGGAACAATCGCAAAAGGTTGGCCACCTGGAGACAGAGAAGAAAAATATTTTATTAGGTTTATTATGTGGTTGTAAAGCTTCATCTCATACTGGCAAAGCCTTTATTGATGTGTTTATATATATATATATATATATATGTATATATTGCTTTTTTAGATATATATTATATATATAGATAGATAGATATTTTCTTTTTATTGGATATAGTTTCATAGTATGGAGTGACACAAACTATGGTATGCATAAGGGGTCCCCTGCTAGAATGTCCTGGGAAACCTTTATTTGATGTTGTACTGTAAATATATCTTGTATTTGTGGGAATTTTTAGAAGTAGTTGCATTGCATTGGCTAATGTCAGTCATAGGAGTCAATTAATTATTATAGGTGATAATGTTATAGTTGGCTTGTATTAGATTCCTGTCACTAGCATTTAAAAACTATTAAGTTCAAAAAGAATGTTTTTTTTTAATACTACTGTCTCAAAGGTTATTGGAACATGCAATAACTGATATTTGGTAAATTAGGGGCAACGGAAACAAGCTGGGATCACAACACAAATTTATTATCAGCTTTAAGTTAATTGCCTATTTATTCATTCTGCAGACATGGACATTATAGCATTAATTCAGATTTGTGTTTCTGGCCACCTAGTGAAATCACTCTCATTATTTATTCTTAACCAGAGCGGTGAGAGCAAAGCAAACAGTAAACTTGTGGGACAGAAAACCAAAACATAGAGCTAAAATACATTATAAAGCTCCATAACACTGGGGCAAACTGCAGAGTTGGGTGATATCTGAATATTCTGTTCATCACTGCGAGCGACCACTGTCACATTACACACAGCCATTTTATCCATTGTTATTCTGAAAAATATTGATTATAGTCACTTCAGCAGATCGAGAGTGATACAGTTGCAGATGCTTGTGCAGCTGGAAAGCATAGAAATTGCTCAATGTTACAACATTCATGTGGTTTAAATGACATCTGTGATAGCTGACAATTTTGAGTCAACAAAATGCTGTAGTGCTGCATTTCAAATCTCTGAAGTCTTTTTAATTTGTGTTGCTTTTTAACTTGTAGATATCCATCTGGTCTGTAGGTGAAGTGGAGCCATTAAAGGGCAGAGCTGCTGTCTGATGTGCTTCAGCTCTGTGGCAGCGACTGGCAGTGGAAACAACAACAATTCAGTGTTCCTCTATCTCAAACTGTTTACTCTGTCAGGGATCCACAACACCAGCAGCTAGTGCCACAAATCCCTTCACAGATAGTGCCAAATAAGAGCAACAATGGCACAGAGAAAAGAATTGTATCAGTGTGTTTTGCTGCATTCTCGAGTTAAAACTATTCTGTCAAGTCATTCAAGTCTCATGACAGATTCTGCTAGACGTTATTATGCCCACCTGACCCAGACAAATATATTGATTTCCTTGTGGAGACGATAGTTGGTGGTGCTGAGTTGGATGATAATCTTTGACCGAAAACTCAGCGAGGCATCCATGTTGGACACAAACCTGCAGAAATGATTGTGTCCGTGTCCTAACATAAAATTATGGCAATTATTTTCTCACACAGCATTACAGAGCTAACTATGCCAGAAAGCTGGTAAAAACTTGTCCCTTTGCAGGATTCTTCATGAGACACAGTGGTGATTAGTGAATACCCATGAGCTTCACCATGACCACCTCCTCCCTCAGGCATCATTGTATGCCTGGAGGCTTCCCAAACAATGGCATCCCCATGGATGTAATTGGAACCTTCCACACCCACACTAAGGCCTATTAAAAGTACTGTTTTCTGTTACAGCTCACTCATTCCACGTCACAGGAACTTAAACAGAGCTATCAATCTTTTCTGTGATATTACAATTCACAAGTGTTAAATACTGCAGAATTCAGCATGTGGCTGAACATGTTACTCAACAATCTTATCTTTGCCATGCTAGCGACATGGCTCAAGGGTCTATCTGTTGGTTGGCTGGTCCATCATTTTGGTCTGGCATGAAATATCTCAAAAACAATTTTATAGATTGCCATGAAAAGTGTTACATACATTCATGTTCCCCTTAGGATGAACTGTAATAACTTTTCTTGATCCCCCAACTTTCATCATGTGATTTTTTTTTTATTCATCCAATATCTTTTTGATATTGACCAAACTAATGATTCCTGTCAGCCTTAGCTGTACTTTGTGTAAAGTGCTAAATTGTAATGTTTACAAGCTAATACACTAAACTTTTAAACCTTATATGCTAGGTTTCTTGTTGTAAATATAATAATATACAGTATGTATATATAATTTCTATTTTATAAATATGGAGCATAATCTAACAAGAAACATTTAAGGAATTGAGTAAACTAATTGAATAGTACAACCTCACAAAGACGCAAACATAGCTATTAACTCTTTTCTTGTTAATTTTTTACTTACATTTAAGAGTTGTCTTGCATCATTCTCTCTGATCACAAAATGATCTTCTTCATACACATTCACCTTTTCATTGCTATGGGCAGACCTAATATAAAGTGAAACATTTGTAAACATACATTACTGGACTAAGAAAAACAGAGGAGACTACTTGGCATCGTGAATGCAACGCAAACATACTGTCACTCAGAAATTACTGATGTTACCACTGATCTGCGAGTGGCTGAACCTCCTTTAGCTAAAACACCCTAAAGACAAGAACCTGCCGAAAACAGGCACACCAGAAGTTCTTGAGGGGATGAATGGAGTAAATATGATGTATTTAGACAAGTGCACTGCACTCAGCAGTAGTCCTCTCCACTGTTTCTAGTAGAATATAGGGCAGAGGTCTCATCAAATTACGCACCGAGATATGTTATTTCTGTTGCTAATGTATGGAGAAGCCTGAGTTGATCCCTGCATGTACTGATTAATTTATGTTGCCTGGGATATATGCAGTATTTTGTATGCAGCAGGCTAACATATGAGTAGCCACACAGAGTCAGTCACTCACACTTGCATGGTAATAAGGTAGCTTCCTCTTGCAGGTTTTTCAGGCAGGCAGTTGGTCTTCATCAATAGATTCTTGGAAAAGCTTGACAGCGCACCTTTCAGGGCGGCACTGGAGTGTGTGACAGTAACCGTCTGCTCATCCTCATGTGGTACCTCCCACTCTCTCTCTCCAGCGACAAGTCAGAGCCAGTACTACACAACCACAGTACTGGTATCATACTGTAAATTTGCTCTCATTGCATGAGGCTCCACAAACTCCAAACTCTAGTCACTGTAGTAGATGGTACAGTTTGCAAAGAGCTTTGCCAACACTTTGACAAACAGCTATTTATTTCAGACTCACACACACCTTATTCATAACCAATGTATCCCTATAACTCTAGACGTTACCATAACCTGAACCCAACCCTAGTGAAGACACATACCACTTTAGTTTGTTTGGATCACAACTGCAGTAATTTGATGCACCAATTCTGTGCTCTTCACGCTCCACTGGTTTAAACTCCAAAAGTAGTCCCCAAATGTGATATAGCTTGGACCACAGTATCTAAAAAATAATACATGACAGAAGCATATTCACACCACAGCCTCCCTGTATGAGGTGGTCTGATTAGATTCTAAGGCACCCTCTTGCATATATTTTCATATTAACTATACAAAGTTTTTAAGTTTTTAAAATCACTACTCTTTTCAGATGTAGAAATCATCTACAAACTACAAACAAGACCTGCACATTATGCAGTTAAGGGCTTGTTTTGGTTCTATTATTTAGTAGCTTCATTAGCAATTGTTTTCTTTATGAAGTAGAAGTTATGCATACCCGTTTTCTTTCAGTGTTCATTTAAACTCAAACTGTACCATTGGAGTCTCTTGGCGGTAAAGCAGGCAGTAATTCACACAGCGCAGTGGTTGCATAATATTTCATACAGAGATTAATACTACTGTACAAATGCCATATGTCACCATATGTCAAGAAAAAGGTTTTTGCTAAGTCCCATAAATTGTCCCGTAAATAAATGGAATAGTTATAATGTATGCTTTAATTTAAATTGTGTCATCATATTCCAGATTGTCATATTATTTATATTTCAAACATTTATGTCCATGACTGTGTTTGCAGAGCCAGTTTGTTTAATTTTCACAGTAGATAGAAATTATTCCACTGCCTTTTATTCAATTCAATTTGTGACTATGTATTCCTATCTCATATCTCGCCTTGCCTAAAATAGCTAAAGACCCCCTCCTCTCAAAAATATGTTTTGCTTATTAGTCGTTCACTTGGTTATTTGACACTAGAAATCTGTTTTCATATTTACGTGCTGAAGCAGGAACATTTCTGCGTGCTCACCTTAAATCTAAGTTTACCACACACACGTACAAGCAATATTTGTGACAAGTAGCTTGGAAACCAGTAGTGGTCCACTTTTGTCACTGACGGACATACACTGAGATTTAACTTCTTTAATATGAAATATAGTAAGTTTTCACTATAATTTAATTATTTTGTCAGGACAAACATTATGACTCAAAGCAGGGTGTTTTTAAATGTCTTAAAACATGTCTGGAGTGAATCTTTAAGGTGGACTGCAGTGAGAGCAAATATTTCTAGGACAAAGGGAACAGGTAAGATAGGAACATGAGAGTATAGTACTACTGGTAACTAATAAATAAGGTATATTTGTGTCAAAATCTGTTTAGTCAATATCATTACAATATAATTAAAGGGGGGGGAAACAGCATGCAAGTAACATTTTCAAGCTCCTTAGATCATAGTTTTTAGACTTACAAATCCATAAGCTCTACTGAGTTTGTATGCTTGATAAGATGTGTATAAGATCGGGTGAGGGAAGATATACGACAGCTGGAACATGGGCAGTGTCTTACTCATGTGTCTGTCATGATTTCTTTCAACATGGAAAGTCCATCTGTATGTCCCTGAGGTGCTTGTCAAGGATGAAACTTCATGATGCACAGTGCACCAACGCAGCCACTAACCAAAGGTCCAGAAATACATGTTATGCATAATGGATATAATCTGCATCGCTACTATATTTGGTATTTGAATTAGATTAGTAAAATGTGAAACATTGACTACAAAAATTTAAAAATGTCCAGTGAGAATGTTTTAGTAAGGACATACATTCAATACATGTAATGAGCTCTGAAGTAACATGTGTTTATTGATAATATAAAATAATCTAATTGGTGAGAACAAATGTATTCAAGTACACATTAGTTCAATTCTGATACACGACAAACTTTAACTAATTTAATGATTTGTTTGTAACCTAAACACAATGTTTCTCCTCAGTGTAGTACTTTCAAAATGCCAAATAATTCCAAAAAGAAAACACAGATGTTACAAAAAGTAGCTCAAATGATCTGTGCGTAGCTTGCTTTGGGTCCAATTTGGGAAGAATCTAGTTCAATTTCTGAAGAATAAAAATTCTTCCTGTAAAAGTGAAATCATGCATAAATGCAGCCGGGAGGGGAATATAACTTGAAATCTATGCCTTTCTATGTGAAATGGCATCAGTTCATATAAAGATCTTGGAAAAAGTATGTTATAATTCCATGACTGACTGACATGATTGATGGCTTATGTGGCATGTGATATAAGATTTAAGAAAATGGTAGTCAAAGGCAATGACAGGTTCGCCATATTTTCATATATGCAGCAGCCGAACATTCAGTGAGAGGAAACAGCATCAAGACTAAATCATGCTGTAGTGGATTGTAGAGAGATGGCTGAAACTGCAGAATACCAGTGTGAATTAACTGACCTTGCAACGTCAAAAACATACATATTAAACTAAAGCTCATTCACTTGCATCTATTCTGTTCTCTCCAAGATCATTTGAGACAAACCCAAGCACCAAGTATGACATTATTCAGTATGATTGCAGTGCCTCTCTGAATCCAAGGCTGATTCTTCCAAATTGGAAATTGGATCTACAACTTCACAGTGCGGCATACCTCTGATGCATTTGCTCGTTTGCATTTGTTTGTTTTTGCTGACTGATCTCTCAGCTCCAAGTTCATCTTGGTATTTTCTTGTTTATACCTGCTGCCAGTAAAGGAAAATCTTAGCAATAGCAGTGTAGGCCGTGCAATATACTGTGCCGTTTTATCATATAGCTGCTGGATCAGTTACCCATCTGTCCTACAGCTGATGAGGATTATTTTTGATTTGAAGCAGCTTTGTCGAATCCTACCACCCAAAGTTTTACACAAAGTGTAATTGGGTGTCATTTTATGGTAAAATGAGAAGACAAATGTTCCACTATTCATTTTATAAAATGTATTTGTCATCAACTAATTTTGTCAAGTGAGCGCTAACTTTAATTTGCATGTTAATATAACAGCAGGTATCGTCTTAATAACAGTTGGATTTTTAAAGGAATAGTTCAGCATTTTGGAATATACACTTCTGTGAGTTAGATGAGAAGATCAAAACCATTCTAGTTTCTGTAGGCCAGAGCTGAGAGCTTAGCTTAGCATAAAGACTGGAACCAGGGGGAAGCAGCTAGCCTAGCTCTGTCCAAAGTTTGAAATATGTCTACCAAAACCTATTTAAGTATTAAGTAACTTTTGGTCTTATTTCAGAATTTGTTGTGATCTCATGTGAGGTATTGTTCAGTGAGGGCAAGTCTAGGCAAGGGAAGGTATTTATAAAGCCCATTTTCTTTACAAGTAAACTCAGTGTGCTTTATGTGTGCTGCACCCACCCAAAGAACCCACACACACAAACACACAGAGACACAAACACAGAAGCACACACACAACATAGGCCAGAACAAAGAGATTTAAAGCAGCAGAAACACATGTAAACAGGTATGTTTCATACTGAACATATTCTTATCTGTGGGTCAAAGCTGTAACTTAATATTAGCAGCAGCAGGAAGAAATGTGTGATGATCTGCTTGCATGTGCTATTTCAGGAGGAGACAAGTCTTCACATTAAACATACATCTATTATTTCCTCCCACCAGCAATGCTCACCACAAGAGTGACCTTTCAAACCACTCTCAAGTACAGGATACATCTGTGAAAAATGTTGCTCTTTATTATCTGCTTAGCTTAAATCTTTGAAATATCACTTCTAGCCTCTAGCACTTGTGAAATAAACTTGATACGTCTAGGCATTTTTACCATTATTGAGACTGGAGTGCTCCTGTCACAATCTTAAGCACTGCTCTCAACAACAGCCACAGGTTCTGAGCAAAGACTGGTTAATTTATTCCTGTGATACTGTGTGAAAAAACACAACTGCTCTAAGACAGACTAGATGAAGGAAAGTGCGTCTGGAAATCGATGGGCTAGCAATATGGGTCCTGACTCAAACCAACCTTCCAGTCATTACAATGTTTCCCTTCACTTTGAATGACATTCTGATGTGCTAATTAGGGAGCTGAGCTGTTTTCTTCAAATGTGCTAAAACATTCTAGTTCAAAAATAACAGTCTCTCGGAGAGGAGAGGAGGGGGGAGAGTAAGAGTGTGTGTGTGTGTGTGTGTGTGTCTGTGTGTGTGGTTCAGCTATAATATCACATGATATAACAAGACCCTTTTGAAGTTAACACCAAAGCAGGTTCTTTTTTTTCATCCGACGCACTCTGTGAAGATGGAAACACAATAAAGATAGAGCCCTCTTCGGTTCCTCTACACGACACATCGGCAGACTTAATGAAACAACGAAAAACCAAAATATGAAACATCAATATATGGCAGGACAGATATGCACTTTGATACTTAAAATTATTGAGGACCTTCCCAGCAGCGTCAGCAGAGGTACAGCAGAGTTCATCTAATGGTCTTCAAGGATTTGGAGGGTGTTTTTGGAGCATACATCTTAGGATGTTCAATTTTTAGGATATTAGATTCTCAATTTCATCTGGAGGGAGCTCATACAGTAGTGCGATATTTACAGAAAATAGGCTGTTGAACTGTAAATGCAAGGATTTCTTTAGTGATTATTACCCCGCAAAATACTTGAATTTTTCTCCGTTGTGTACATTACTTATTTACGGATGTGCAACAGTTTTAGTGTAAATTTGTGCTAAAAGTTTTTTGCATAAAGTCCATGTTGAAGACAAAAGTTTTGATTATGCCTCTCAACAGATTTAATCTTTTTCATTGTGTAACTGTGACAGTGTAGTGGCTTGTGAATTTGAAGATACATGTTTTTTTTAACTGTTGCAGATAACGTGTGGAAAGAGTCCAGAATGATTTCATTGTTCTTTTTTTCATTATGCCTTTATGTGGGTAATGCTTGGTTAAAAGTGTAAAATGTGTAGGCTGTTGAGGACTGAGTCATCATTCATGGTCGATTCTATATTCCTAACATCCCAGATGGCAATAAAGACTATTTTCCAAAAAATTTGAACAGTGAGAAAGATACCAAGGATGACAACATACACCAGGATGAGTATGTCGAGCCTCCTTAATATCGCTGAGCTAATTATGAAAGAATCCTTTTGAGGCTGAGGAGAAACTGGCTAGTCTCCCACCATCTTCCCCACATCTCGTCCTTGGCCCCTGTCACAGGCGGTGTCAGCCTCCTCTCCACACGCAGGTGGACTGGTCGCTGCCAGCCAATGGAGATGCACCCCACAGATGGGAAAAGCAGCTTCTTTCAAAGTTCCCCCGGCACTGTCCCTGGCACTTGTCCTCCTCAGTTTTATAACCCTCTTCATGTCCTCAAAAGTGCTTCTCTGGGATAAAGACGGATTGTGTAAATCGGTGACCTCTCAAAAAAATCCCACCATGGGCTTCTCGCCGATCTCACGGCTCGATTCATTATAGCGCCCAGGAACTGAAGGCGCTAACAAAGAGACTGTTGAGTGTAGTGACAGTAGAGGTATGTGTTCAAATTCATACAAAAACACTCAAAAGCAGGGAGTTTCTTTTTGAATATTTGCGACTGTGTGGTTGCTGAAGACTCATTCACAGGGAGACACACACACAGTCCTTTTCATGCTCCTTAAAATCATGCTGTTCTTTTGTCAAAGCATCAACATTATGGGAGAAGATCATCTGTATTATCCTCTTGGTCTATTATCCAACATGGTAAAGTGGACATCCCCAGTCCAGTCTGTCTGACTGTGTATCTATAAATGTACTCTCCATTCAGCTTTAACATGCAGACAAGAAGCATAGATCACTGCAGACTAGTGGCTCTAAGGCTGGATTGTATTCTGACATTGTTTTAGCAGACATTAACAAGGGAATCACAGTCAAAAAGGCTGCAGCACTCAACTTATTCAAGTAATCAGTGTTTCCCATATATTACTTAGCGGAGATATCCAATTTGCACACTCCAAAAGGAGAACCATGAGAAATATATAAGGAAATTGGTTATGAAGTCTCTACATACATTTTTGCAAGGAACTGAAATGTATGTAGATACTTGTTTTAAAACTGCACAGATCGAGTATAAAGAAAAACACTGAGGGAGTAGTTGTAAGAGTAATTTGGGATAATTTGCGTATCTGCTTTCTTTCTGAGAGGTAGTTGAGAAGGGCAATACCACTCTTATATGTGTCTGTTATTATTTATGGGCTAGCTACAGCCAGAGAGTTAGCTAAGATAGTCCACTACATAACTCCCTGTAACACCACAACTTGTTGCTTTTACCCTTTGGTTGTTTGTATGGATTAAACAAAGGAGAAAATATGTGTGAATTAGAGACATTTAGAGGGGCTGATAAGCATTTTACTTTTGGACAGAGCCAGGCTGGCTATTCATAGTTTTTTCCAATCTTAATGCTACGCTTTGCTAACCACCTACTGGCTGTTGCTTCGAGTTTGAAGGATGGACATTAGAGTGGTTTCCATCTAACTCTCAACAAAAAGCAAATAATTATTTGCCCAAATGTTGAACAGTTGCTTTAAAATGTGAATGTTTAAGGAAAACAAACTTAGGCTATTGATATGCTTTTTTTAAAAATGGATTTGAGTTACACTAAATGGATGAATTATTTTACTGAGGAACTAAAGATTTGTAGCACACTGCAACTTAAATATAATGTTAGAAATTTCACAACAACTGATATAAACTGTGTAATTAAAAACTAGTATTTCATCGTTAGTCTGACACAAGGACAGTGCAACCTCTCCTTATTGTGACTTATAATGCCTGAGAGGTCTGGCATTGTAAGAAGTGTATAGAAATGATAATCTGAGGCTGCAGCCTAATAAGTCTGTGTTTTTTTTGTTTTTGTTTTGGTAACTGCTCTTTTATCATTTACCTAAATTTCTTTTATATTGTGTTACTTATGGACTAAAATAAATTTCACCACCCTAAACCCCACCCATCTATGTAGGCTTGCCAAAAAAATCAGTGGGAATGAGTTGGGAATCAGTGGAATAATCAGCATCATTATATCTTTACAATCAACCCTGAAGACATCATCTTCACCCAACATCTAAATCTGAAATGCATTAATTAACTAAACTTTTTCAACAGCTATGCTCATGGCTAATGTCATCTTCATTCAGTAGCATGTACACTGATTAGACTGCATAAACACTGCTGCATTTTCATTAGCAGTAATTCAGTCCTCCACAGATTCAGGTGTAATATAAAATATTCATATAGCTTGGGGTATGTCATGTGTGAACACTTCCAACATTAGTCATTCTGTATGTGTAATTGTTGCATGCAGCACAGGTTTTTATTAGCTTTGACCTTTTCAAAACAGAGATGTGTTTCCCATCACAACATTTTGCCAAAATGAACAACTTCCAGTGTTTTTAAAGGGATTTTGATGTTAGATGTGTTATTTAAGTGCTGTTAAAGCACAAAGCTGAAGTGTTCCGCAATGTGATGTCACAACTTGAGACAATAAGCTGGGGAGCAGGGCCAGTCACATTACCAGCCAAGCACAATAGCAGTTTCATTAGAGCTGGGTGCTCCTGGAAACCTTCAGTGGAACCAAATGTCACCATTGTACTTTATATAACAATGAATACCAAACCATACCTATTTGTCACAAAAATAAGAAGATAACAAAGTACAAATGTAGAAAATCAAATATTTTTCTTTAGTTATTTAGATATATTAGGCAGAATAACAATGGTGTTTTTGCAAGATCAAGTAAATCCGCACCCTGACATCTTTTCAGTTAAAGTGTAATAATATGTTTTGTGGATGGTGAATCTCCATTAGCTACAATAGCAAACAACAAGTTAATCAATTTCTACGGGTACAAGTATGAAAATCACGTACCATTGAAATGTGACGAGCATCTGAAAGCAAATAAAGTCTCTGTGACTAAAGCATTAGGTACGGCCATGCACATCACTGCTAATAAAAGTCATCTCTGTATGTGTATAGCTTACTGTTCCTACAAATAAAAAGATAAAGCTTAATTTGTGTGTGTATGTGTGTATAAAAATATGTTGTGAAATGAAGTTAATGGAAAGTGTAACCAAATTATACCTACCCACTCACTAACACCCAGTGCATCATGGTAATTATGGCGTGTGAGGGCAATCAGAATGAATTAATTATGCTCAGATGCATTGCCTCTGGCAATCTTTCATACGTGTGTGAAAGGTCAGTTTTCTTTGCGGAAATTAAGTTGCTGACAAAGTGATGGATGTCTCTGTGAATGTTGATGCTTCAAACGGAATCATCCCAGGTGGCTGATTCCAGCCAAAGCAAAATCTCTTCTGCTGAAGGCTCAGTCCTCCGGCTCGATAGAAGGAGAAACGCCAGGCATTTGTGTTTGTGGAACTGAGTGTGAGACGTGAGTAAGTGAGACTGTATGCAGATTCAAGTATGCAAGTTTATCCATCCCCAAGTATCAGAATGAAACACATAATGAATGAATGACTGAATTGATTTAATGAATTAAGTGTGGGTTTTCTGTGGTTTTCTTTAAAAAGTATTTCAAATTGCATCATATTTGCAAAATCCTTAAAATTGACAGAAACACAAATTCTAAGAAATTACTTAATTACAATAACAACAAAAATGAAATTTACCAAAAGGAGCAATACTATATAATGCTAAGGTTTTCCAAGATTATGGTGAGGGCAAGGCTGTAGTTATTATTTGAAATGTGGTTAAGTTATGGTTAGTTAACTAAAACAATTGATAAACTAAAATACTTTAAAGAAACATATTTATGTTAGGGAAAGATCATGGTTACAGGTCTACACACCCATCCACCACCACAAATTAAAATAAATTGCGCACTATTTCTTGTTCTTACCGAACGTTGGCATTGGACATAAATTGTGAGGTGAAAAAACATCCAATATGGACATCATTCCAGGAGATACTGGGCTGAGGAATGACTTTCCATTCATTACTCTGTGCTGGTTGCAAAACTTCAGCATTTTTCCTTTATTCTCAATTTAGTACCGTATACATGAACACTGATATATATGTGTAATTTTGCAATTTGTGATTATGGTAGGGTTCCAGTGCTGCATGTGTTACTGTTTTCTGTCAATACAAATGCAACCAAAACACAGAATTTGTGAGATTAATAATTTTGCTAATTTACCTGAATGGAAACATCACTGTAGGATCCTCCGATGACCCCGGAGATGGCAAGTGGAACCTCGTTTTGAATGGGTCTGGAGCCGTCTGGGCAGATGAAGCCTGGATCGTGCACCTTGGTGAGGGAGGCCCTGACGAAATCTAGGGACTGCTCCAGAGCATATGTGTCCTTCGAGCAGGTGTCCAGGATGTGGGCCCCCAGCTGGAGTCCGGGAAGGACGCGATTGCTGGAGTTAATCTCATCAAGTGCCAGCAGCATGGCTTCCAGTCTCTGGATCCCTCTCTCCTCATTGATTTTGCCACAGTCCTCCATCCCATCACCTTTGTGGTGCACCGGGAACAGGCCTCCAATCACCAGGTCCCCGTCCAAGATGATCTCACGTTTGGTCGCGGGTGGTAATCTGGAGATGCTGGGCAGGACTCCTAGTACCAGCAGCTCCAGCAGGAGCATGTGGAGAGGCCAATAATGGACATAATTTGCCAATGTCCTGGGGCAGAGCACTGCACTCAGCATGGCAGGATTGGGTAGCGGGGTTCAGCTGGTTGAAGTAGAGAGGGGCAGAGGTTCACAGGGTCTGGAAGCAGATCACTTTCAAGTCTTCTCTCAGTAGGTGCAGCATGTTTGATATTTCCTGAGTGAATGAAAGGAATGGCTAATTACCCAGTAAATCAAGCATGAAGCATTCACCGTGATCAATCTATCTATCTATCTATCTATCTATCTATCTATGGCAGAAAATGCTAATGAGGATTGAAACAGAGCTGAGTAATAATATGACCATGTGTCTCAAAATGTGCATTATTGACGCACACTGACAGCTTATATTTTTGCCACTGAATTTCATTAATACCATTTCACTCTTTCATATTTTCACCCACAGGGTCACCCAAATATATGAAACAGTCACACTAAGTCATAAATACTGCTGTTTGCCTTGGTGTGGCTGTTTCATATCTAAGCCAGTTTATACTGAAACTTTCTTTAGCAGGTGGTTCTTTACAGTTTACTTGTCAATTTTTTAACCTCTTTTTTCTCTCGGCCTAATGTGACCTATATAATTGTTACAGACAAATACTGCTATTATTGGACAATTTAAACCCGAGAATGCTTTGTCAGGAGGCTGAAATCAGGCTACGAATCTTATGAGTTACTTTCTGAAGTGAAACACAAGTAGAGATTATTTCAGCGAGGCTCTCCAGTGTGATTCCAGTGTGATATATAATCACTGCAGTTTTATCTGAAAGACTAACTCTGAGTTACCACTGCTGAGTGACCACATCAAATATTTATAGATATTTAAGGCACCTCTCAAGTGAAGCATAATTTCCAAGCTTACAACTGAGATATCACATAGATGGTGGTTCTCCTCAATGGCTGGGGTTGCCATGGAAACATGATGGGTAAAAAAATAAGGGTTGGACTGCAGGGAAGTGGGCAGCGAGACAAGTATGCTAATATAGATTCCTATCATGTTAAGGTTACAGGTTTAGTCTCACAAGGAGTTGTTATGATGTCTGATTAGGGAGGTGGGCTGGTTCAATCACAATGCTCTTAGAGAGACTGAACCAATTCTGTTTCTTTCAAACATGATCATTCATCATATTCATTAAACACACACACAAGTTCAGCAAACAGATAGATTTAAGCATCCTTTACACACTATGTTCAGGCCGCTTAAATCGATCTGTACTTTTCAGGACTATTATCAACATTTTTCTTTTTCATAGAATATATCAGCAGTATTATTCATAATATTTGAAAGTCAGAGGGATGCACAAATGACATATGGTAACAACAGAAATGACCTGTGTGTCTGTTCAGATTCTTCAAGTTCAGATTTTAGAGGAGTCACGCTGGAAAACCCACAGAGCTGTGGTCTATCTGATGTGCTGCCACTTCCTTCTCCATTAACAAGCAGTGGGGAGCTTTTTAGTGACTTCCCCCATTCGGTCACCCAGTGTTGTTGCTGACATTGTAACATCACATGAAAATGTGTCACTTGAAGAACCAAATGTATTATTAGTTCTATTCTCAGTAAATCTCTTAACAGTAATTTTAGTGTGTTTCCTGTGCTTGCAGAGGGAGAAAACCCCCAACAGTGGAGTATGCAGGGGTGGGTTACAAAAACACCAGCTCCTGCAAATACACCCGAAATAAATTCATCTGGTGTGTGTGTGTGTGTGTGTGTGTGTGTCTGTGTGTGTGTGTGTGTGGATGTGTGTGTAAGCATGCTTTTGCAGGGACATTTAAAGAATATCCTGTGACATCCCAGGAGCAGTGCGAGTGACAAACACCTGAGAAAATGAGGAGGAAAAAGTATAATGAATGCTGAATTTTCCCCCAGATAAATGTTACATCAGGTTGTGGGTGGGAAACCGTATGGTACATTGATGAATCCACTACCCTCTATCCAGCAAAGAGGATTACATGTCAAAATGTCATGTCTCATGTCTCGGACCTGCTGTGTGTCCTGAACAGCAGGTGCAGGTGTTTGGTGTTGCTATGCCACATTTGCCCTATTATTAGAACAAAGGTGAGAAAGTAACTGTAAGAGTTCAACATTAAGAGTCTAATTGCTTCTCTGTTGTGTCTGTTGGAGCAGATGGGGGCTGTCTGGTTGCAAAGACTAAGACAGTGTGAATTAATGGCGCAATAAGGAACAGCCAATTAGGCAGGCCTTTGCAAACTAGGCCAAAGTGAGGTTGGAGGTCCAGCAGAGGTTCTCAAAACCTTTAAGTAGTGCAAAAAAATACTGGCGAGTCTGAAGTGGACATGAAATATAGCAATCAAAACCACATTTCCTAACAATATTTGAAACACTTATTAAACGGAAGCCGTATTATCAGATTGCATGTTTGGTTGTGAAGTAGCTCTTATCGGGCCACACATCACATCATTAAAACTATCTTGATGTAGAAACGACTGTCACGCTCAGCAGCTGAGAGAGTCACTCGCTCCCTAGATGTCTGAGCGCAATATTCCAATTGAAAAGCAAGTTCAAAAAGAAAAGGCACTGTGCTTTACTCAGCTTTGAACCATCAGCTAATGCATTTCTGCTGCCGCCCAGGAGGACAGAGAGGATTTCGCCAACATTAGCATAAAGATGCTTTGGGAACACCATTCTTTATTGTTTTATCCAAATATAGTTAATGTGTAATGTATAACTCACTGTCGAGTCACTTTCAGCATTTACTATTTGTACTATGTACATGTGTCTATTGAGAAATACAATGATATTCATGCATTGAAATGAGCTGAAGAGATTTTTGGGAATGAGTGACTAACCCTGTTTCTTATTGTCGATCAAATCCACTACAGTCATGCCAAATGAATCTATTTAATGTGTTATTTAATACTATTATGTATAATAATGTTATTAATGATCATTTCAACAACTTCACTTTAAGCATTTAGACTTTGCTATCAGGTTGAGTGAGTACATTTCTGAATACTTTAATGTACATGACATGACATTTAATTTCGTGTCTAATCCACTACACATGAATCATTAAGCCTGTTGAGTAATAACAGCCTAAACACAGCACTCGCCCCATGAGATTTATTTAAAATATTGCTTTCTAATCTTTACATGACCAACACCGAAAGGATGATCATTTATGGCAGAGTATTTATTTTGGTGTTCATTATTATGACAAAATCCACAAGATGGATTATGGACAACCTCCTTTTCCCAAGTGAAACCAAGGCTCATTGTTTTCTTCATGTAATATGAAACATTATCCTAGTGCCATTTAACATTGTGACCTTTGACGGACCTCTAAATGACTGGAACTAGCTATTCAGAGCAAAAGACCTTTATGGCTTTACAGCCAATTTCCATCATTATATCATCTCCACTGGGGACACAGTTTATCCCTCCACCTGGACTTGTCAGCTGAAGGAATTAGGATGCCTCTGTGGTGGCCAGCAGCCAGCTGATTGTGAATTTGAACATAGATCAAGTGCATCATTTCATCAAAATAACACAGGGAAATCTGGTTGTCAGTCTGTTCAGCTCTCACAAACAACAGATGATCTTATTGTGTTAACATCTCACCGGGATGTTTATTCTTTAATTTACTGACTGAAACTGACTGAGGCAAAGTGCAGGTATAAGAACGAGATGGCCACAACAGGTTGTTTATTGACTGTTGGCCATCATCTTATAATATCACGACACACTAATAACATTCATGAAGACATGGTGGTGGTATTCCAGTAAACAATCTATCACTGTCATGCTTATATTTGAGAGAATCCCCGCTGCCACATCACATCCTGTCTGATACATTGACAACAATGTTGACGCACGCGATCGCGTGTTTGTCCGATTCCAAAATGGTTTTCTTCTTAATGTTTTGCATCGAGCAAAAACTTTCATGAATCGTGCAAACAGAAAACGACCCAATTATATTCCCAACAGGAGGCTGTAAACATTGTTCAGGGCGCTGTCTGAAAACAAAAGCTCTGATTGGTTTGAGAAGAGCAACAGCGATATTAGATCATGCGATTTCTAGTTGAGACAATTGCGAATATTCTTTCGGGTCTGTTGGGAAATAACTTTGCAAATCCATCTCAATGAGAGGCCAGCATACAGCCACACTCAGGTGTTGGGTGGTGTAATGATAAAGTAGTATTAGATCAAGTTCGGCTGCTTTTTCAATTAACTCTAAGACACATTTACCAGTGACTCTTTGCCATGTGAGATTTAAGTGCAATAAAGAGACGTGTTGGGGAAAAATGTTGCGCTTTTATCGGCTGCTTATTGTGATGGATTTACTGGCGGTTGAGTTGAGGCTGCGGGATACATGATCACAATTTAGGATCAAATCTTATAAAGAAGACAGTTAACAATGCAAAGGCACGCCGGACAGGAGGCATTTCTATGAAAGACTGTGGGGGGGGGAAACATACTACTGTGTTCAAATCAAAGTTATTGATTGATCATTTCTTACCTGGTTGTAGCACTAGATGTATCTTGCCGGCTATATCTGCAGGTATCTTCCTCAAGCCCGTGCGACAATACACAGACACCGCTAGGAGCTTCATGTGACGAGCAGAGTCCAGATGTTGCTCCCTTTGAGCATGTTTGCCAGGCAGCGGTTTGGATCTGTCCTTGGTTCTGAAGTGTCGCTCACGTGGGTAAGTGTGGAAAACTCCCCTCGGTGCTCTCCAACTTGTGCCTGACAGCCACCGTGTACACAGGTCTACAGACCGGAGCAATATAACCTACCGCCCAATAGTGCTCATGTGTCCAGAAGCATCGACAGTAATGATGTTCGAAGGATTCTCCTATGTGTTACTGCCAGCTGGACTGAGAGGCAAGTGCATCTAAATTCAAATGCAATTACACCTTCTTCTGTTTTTATTTTTATTTTTTCGCATTACATTTCCTATTTATAGTCTCTTGGAAAGTTAATCAAATCGATTTCAAAATAAGAGCTGTTGAGAAATCCTGGCTGCAGCCCCGTCGGATCCCACACATGCAGCCACTCTGCTGCTCCACAGCTATAATGAGTGCAACGAGGCGACGCTGCGCTCTCGCCTTTCAGAAACCTGACTGCGCTTCAGACAGCGTTTGTTTGCGAGGCAGCGAACTGAGTTACAGCACCTAAACAGGAGAGACTCAAAAATAATGAAACCTGTCTTACAAAAAAAAAAAGTGCTGTTTAGTATGCTATGCAGGATTAAAAAAAACAATGCAGAAAGAGCATTAATCAAAATCCCAAATCCTGTTCCCAACTTCTCACAGTTCTTTTTTTTTTAAATGACTTGTCCATGGTATTCCCTGTGGAACTGAGCTTGAATGGTGTCATTCTACCCTTTAATGATAAATCCCCAACACCACAAACAAAGTGAAAATCATTCCAGATAGACTATTCAAGGTGCTGCAGCCCTCCAGCTAAAATTAGAAAGATGAGAATAGAGAAATGAGCATCAACTTTTTTTTCTTTTTTTTTTCACTCTATGAAGGCTGGCCAGCTCCTCATTCACCTCCATCTCATTAAAACTGAATCACACTCCAGATGAGTGGCAGAGCACTTCACAAGCTAAAGAGGCACAGTTTGTTTTCCACTGAAAAGGAGACAGGGTCTCAGCGCGCGCACACACACACACACACACACAACACACACACACAACTCACCAAAGCAAAAGTGTTCATATCATTTAATCTGCAGTTCAGTCATATGAGGATAGGTCAGGATGAAGGCATACTTGAGCTCAAGGCTGAATCAAATACAGAAAATACATAATTCGTGTTAATACAGACATGACTCATATAAAAATGTTTTTGACATTCTCCGGCCAAAACAAACAACCCTTACTGTCAGCCTATTCACTGTTTAAAAGCTGTGTAGCCAGCAGCGGAAAAAAAGTCTCACTGGTAATTAAGATTAACTATTACATGGTGTTCTGTAGCAAAGCATTCTGCAGAAACACAATTTCATGCAATAAACTGTGCCCTTTTTCCCCCCCTCATCCAAAACAATATTACATCAGCAACATTCCTGTTGCATAATGAGGAGTGCAGAAAAGGTCTTCTGCTGCACCAGTTTGGTTGTTGTACCCAACTCAGCACCCAGATGCACAACCAGTCACAATTAACTCAGCAACATTAAACTCATTCAGTAGGAATTCGTTGCTCACAAATTTCTGTCACCTTCACTTACTCAAGCGTCATAACCTGTCTTCCCTACCTCCACCACCACACTCCTCTCACCCACACATACAAAACACATCTCACCGTTTTCAAATGTTTCATTTCAGAACTAACAATAGCTACTTTGCGGCTAGGGGTTGGGAAAAGAACTTTGTCTGTGTACAGTGGCAATTAAAATGACGAGCGGGTCCTGCTTGTTGCATAATTCCTTCAGCTAACACAAAGGGACCAATTTTCTCCTGAAATAGAATTGTAGTTTACATTACAATAGTTAAGGGTATGTGGGTGGAATGCAGAGTTTAGATTAAAAAAATGCCAATTAATGTCGGGTGAAATTATAGAGGACAGAAACAAAGCGTTCCTCGCCAGTGGTCAGTGCACATCAGTCTGACTGCTGCGTTCTTTGTGGTTTTCTGATAATTCATCGTAATGAATGATGACAAAACAGCCAGTCCAAAATCCACAATTAGTTTCTTTCTGTGGTGTTTCTCTTTTTGTTGATATTCACAAGTAATGGAAACAATGTGGTCTTGTTACAAAAAAAACAACCACGGCATGGAGAGGAAGTGGACAAATCTCATCGGATCAGGGTGTCACCACTCAGAGTTACCCAAGACTGGACCTTTATATTTCCTTCATGACATCAGCAGGTTTGGTTTGAGCAGAATTAACTCATAAAAGATCAGGTCACCCAAATAAGAAAAAGCAGTTTCTCACCTGCTACTCGTGATATTTAGCCATGCAGAACGTTTTTGTTTCATTTGAGTTTTGAGATATCTATCTATGAAATTTCTGTTGCCTCCAGTATAATGGAAGAGAACTGAATTTGGGTTGTGGTGCTTTTTTACTATCTGTTTTTACTGTTTTTACACTACCAAGGTCAGCAGATTAAAGAAACTAAGAATAACTAAGTCACGTTGCAGTTTTTCCAATTCATTTTTTTCTGGTTTAAGCAGCACAAACACATCTTCATTGACATAGTTTTTGTTTGTGTGTTTGTTTTAATCTGGGTGAACTTGGTTCTTATGTTCATCATTTGAGCTATTATTTCTATTGGTTATAATAACAGTGTGCTCACTAAAGTAAATGCTGGGCACACAGCAAAATGACTATAAATGTTGCAAGAAACTCAAGCAGTCAGACAATCAGATACAAGCCAAGCCTTGTAATTAAGCCAACAGTTCAGTCTGATCATTGAAGCTACTTTATTTGGAGGTAAAACAGAAAGTGGCTGCACTTTTAATAGTGACCACATGCACAGTAGGTCAAAGTTAAATCAGGAGTTAGAGAAACAATTTTTGCCATTGTTTCTGTTTAAGCCTGTCTAACCTGTTTGTTGACCTGTTAACCTTCTTATTAGTTATTATTATCGACAAGCTGTATTAAACTGGAATTACCCTTTAAATACCCATTGATATGAAACAGTATCCTCAGCTCCACATGCACAACCACCTCTGAGTATTTACCCACCGAGCCTCTGAGATCATCCCACCAGTGATGCAATATTTAAGTAGTTAGGTTTTGATTTTCTGTGCCCCACCTCTGTGCACAATAAACAACTTAGCTTACAAATAATTCACAGATCAGCATGGACTCACCGAGTTACGAACACAGCGTACGAAAGAGAGGAGTATGCCCACTGCTCGCTGAGAGGTTTTATAATTATACACACAGAAAACATCTCAGGGCTTTGCTCTTACTCTTAAAAGCTCATCCATCTCGTTTAACTCCATCCTCTGGGAGGAAAAGATTTAACCCCATCTTTAGCGTAATCAGCATTTAGATTAAAAATGTAAACTCCTGCTATAGATCATCTCATTTGTAGAAAATGTGTCAGGTAAAAGCTCAGCATTCTGCCAATTAAGTCTCTGAGGCAACTCCAATTTAGAGTAAATTAATGAATGAGTGATGCTGTAACAGGCTAGGTTTGTTTGTTTTTCACACTTCCATGTTCCCGTGGCGTAAGAACATACAGTAGCTTAATGAGCGATTGTCGAGGTAAAATCCCTCTAATGAACATTTAGGCAGCTAAAGATCGCCATGAAAGCAATATCCTTTTCCTCAGAGACCACACTGATTGATGATGTCCAAAAGGTCTAATTCAGACAAAAAACTATTGGGACTTGCTGCCTCTAACAATCATGCTACTGAGGTCCAAGAGGTAGGCTGACTGGGTTATCTGGATAACATTGTGTAAAAACCCAAATCAGCCCATCTCCATTATTTGTTCCAGGTTTCACTCAGTTATCCAGATTACTCAGTAAACATTCTACTTGAAATGGGTCCCTGATTGGATAAGCACCTGACAGCCTCAGTAGGGGAAAACAGATGTGGTATTGTGAAGCTGAATGAATCTACTTGAATGTCTTGATTTTTTTTAATGATCTATTCATGTACTATGATTAAGTATTTATAATAGCTGTAAAAGGTCCACTTTTTTAACGTAGGCTGGATTGAAGGACAGGCAGATACTGTGGTATTACTCATTTCTGTCAAAGTGAAAATGGTAATATGGAGAATCATAAATTCACACATTTTAGGCTAGCTCAGAATATTGAAAGGCTAATTGCTTGAAAATGGCATATATGGCTTTTCTCTCGCTTGTTCACACACATGCACATCCCTTTGAGCTGCCTGCACCCTCCAAGTGAGTTTGGCTTGCTGTGAGGAGCGCGGTTTGATCTCTTGTTTGCTGAAAGATAAAGGATATGTATATGACTGGACATACATTACAAGCTGTGGGTCATCAGGTGGTCTGTCAAGCTGCAGCTGCCGTATTCATTTCCGAGGAAAAGAGAGAAAATATCAAAAGGATAAAAAAACAAACAGAAATTAGCCTGTGCAAAGAGACAGCAGATGGGAGAAATACTGAGAAAGTAAAATAGCTGAATATGATGCCCAACAGAAAATGAAGGAGCTGGGGAGTGAATGTGTGAGGATACTTTGAGGATGCTAGAGGCCACATGTAGACTAACTGTAAATTCAAGGTAGAGTCACAGAGCTTTGCTTTCAGTAATAGTGAAATTAATAATTATGGTCAGCCCACTTGTCCTGTCATCTTTCTCCTTGACTGATCATGGCAGCAGGCTGCAAACTCACCATAATCATGTCCTCAGTCTCAGAGGTGGTCAGGAGGATGACAGGAAGAAGGTAATTATGCATCAATTCACACCTTTCCCTTTGGAAATGAAGTCAGTTTTATATGAAAGCATAAAGGCTGTGTGTTGTGTGCCAAATAATAAAAAATTAAAAAATACACATAAAACCTTTAACAAGGCGCACAAATATTCATTCAAACACGAGTTTTAAAAAAAAGTAAAGATAATGTGCTTATAGTAATTTCAATGCCTCATGTCAATTGTAAACAAGTCAATAGATGCCAGGTAACAGAATTCCCTGTATGTTTCTCTAACAAACCAAAATGCAAATAATTGTAAGCTTCAGTACAACAAACTGGACATATAAAAAATTATTAGACATTCAAGTACAATTATTGGCTAAGAAATACTCAGTTCAGTCATCTTATGTAATTTGGACAAACATCATCACTTCTGTAAAAAATGTTTCAAGAAACTCAGGCTACCTGAATAAGTTCTGCAGATTTCAAGTGGACTATTTACCGTCTGCAAAATCTAGCAGATTTGAATACTTCAACTCTATTTTATCACTTTAAAACTGTGCAATTAAAAGGGTAAAGAATAGTTCTCGTTATATTCTAGATATGTTTTATCAACAGATCCAGTGAAAAGACCAAAATTAACAATTGTCTGTAGCAAATGCCTGATTTGCACCACAGACCTCCTTTGTTGTCCAATAACTATTAAAAACATAAATCAGACACAATGTTGAATGGGTGACATTACGATGGACATGGGCACTATTATTTATTTAGAGTTGATCCTGCATATGTCGTCCTGCTGCCGTGAATACTCCAAAAGTAGATTCTTCCATAGCTAAAAGTAGTCCCCAACAAATGCCTTATTTACTTCTATTTAGGTAACATTTGCTAAAAACAACAGTGCCCAGCTGTTTAAAGAAATTAAAATGACACAATATATTCATGACTGTAATTAAAGAATAGTAGGAAACAGACTAATGCAATGTTGGTTTTTGTCTTTTCATGGGATTTGTTCACAGTAATAAAAATATAGAATATCACCTGCCTTGTCTTTTAATATTTAATCATTTGGATATGAACACACAGTGAGACACATTTATATCTGCACTTCCCAACCTCTTGACGTTCAGTGCTTTTTTTCCCCTCATATTCCACCAATATGTTTCATTGAACTTTTACTCCTCTTCTCCAACGACACCTAACCACTCCTGAATGGGAGCCTCCAGGGTCTTCTGGTTGGAGTCTCCATGAAGCCCCTCTTCTCTCTCTGCCTGCTGGCCATCAGTGTGCTCCCAGTCCAGCTCTTTAAATGAGATTTCCCCGGAGCTTCTCCTGCTGTAGTCTTTATCCCCTTGATCCTGCATAGACACAGAGTGGTCCGAGGATGTTGCCAGTGACGTCTCTCTGCTGTCTGACAGGAGAACCCCACTCCCTGAGCTGTATTCACTGTTGGAGTCTGCACCTAGAGCAGTGATAAAACAAAAGGAGGGGATGGACAGATGGTGAGAGGACTTCTATAAACAAACACCACATGGGAAAAGCTAGGCTGCCCAAAAATCCAGTGCTGGGATTCACCCAAAATCTAAATGATGGTATTTGCGCTGCACTGTGACTTCAGTCCAGAATAACTATTACCTCTTCCAGCAAATGTGCTTAATTTTACACCAAACTCATCAAATATTAAAAAATCATAGAGTACAGTCTACAGCCACGCAAGCAACTAATATGCGTACAGGCTCAAAAAGACAATGTTAACATGCTTTTATCTTTACCAGGTATAATGTTAACTATGTTCATGTATAGTTTAACATGTTAGCTTACAAACATTTGCTAATTAGCTCTAAGACACAACTGAGTATGCATGGTAATGTCATTAGTTATGAAGGCATTAAAGTATTGAATTAGTTTAAATTCTGACATGATGATGGAGCAAGATGAAAAGTGATGGGATCACCAAAGTTATTACAATTCATCCTGAGGGAGACATGAATGTCTGTACCAAGTTTCATTTCATTTCATTTCAACCATCCAATAGTGGTCAAATATTTCACTTAAAACCACAAATGTCAACCTCAAAGTGGCGCTTGAGGAAAAGTCAGAGGATCCTGAAAGTCATTAGGATTCATCCTCTGGGCGACAAGAATATCTGCACCAAATTTCATAGCAATCCATCCCACACTGAAATATTTAGCTCATGGTGGGACTACAGGAAAAGTCATCACCAAATCACCAAAGTGAGTAGTATTCATCTTCTGGGGACCGTGAATGTCTGTACATAATTGGCAATGCATCCAATAGTTTTTGAGATATTCAGATATATAGTTTAACCAAAGTGGTGGCCAGACCAACAGCATTACAGCAATGTCGTAGTGTGGCCAATAACAAAAGCAATGATAAATGAAGATAAGCTACAGTATGTCCTTAAGAGATATCAAACCTTTGCAGTGACTCTCATGTTTTCATTTCTCTGACAGTTTTGATGCATAACTTATATGTTTACTGGACTATATTTGTTGATGCTAAATGAAACTGCCAAACTGGAGAATACAACAGAGATCATGGCGATCATGTTTCTTTAAAGGGGGTGCAAGGCTGTGGTTTAATTTTCCTTTGAATTATTAAGCGAATCCTTGCTTCCATTGTCCTCTTTTAACACCCAGCTTGTATGCATCAAACAAAAAATCTTTAAAAAATGTTTTTTATAGTGTACATAATTTAACTTGCTTGTCACACATTTTTCTGATTCTTAATTAACTATGGGATGAGAAACACCTTGTGCTGCAACTTGAAGTCAACTTAAAATAGGAACTGAAATGTTGGTAATTAGAAAGGTCTTCTGCTCTTAGATGGATTAATTAGATGGGTTCATATAAGCAGCCCAACCACTTGATGCCGCAGTGTTTTTTAAGTTGATTCCTTGCAGGTTAACAGGATCAATTTAATACCTGTGTGCCAGTCTGTTGACCTTTTGTCTTTGTTTGGCTGTGAGTGTTTCCACAGAACACCTTTATCAAATCAATATCTCTTTACACTAAGCCAGCCTGTCACTGAATGCAGACCTGATGATGATAAACACAGATGGCAAGAACTAACCTTACATATAAAACTGTAAACATATGCCAGAAGGAGTCTTATCGTAATGTCACAGGTAATAAATACATTAGGAGATAGAGCAAGTTATCACTATGACATGATGACAAAATGTCTTTTAACTGTAGTGCATTTCAATTGAGGAAGAATGTATAAAAAGTTTGAAGCTTTAAACAAAGATTGTATCACAAAGTCCCAAGTTATCAGTGTTCAAAGTCACCAATTATCAGTTGTATTATCAAATGTGTTTTTCTGAAAATCCGTTCAACGTGTAATCCTGGGCATCCGGAATGAACACTGGCTCTGACCTAAACAAAGCCGCACATAGATTTCAAGAAAGAAAACATAGTGGTAGTAGCTGCTGAGTTTGTCAAGAACTCTGGCAGGCTCTTGAGACACTAGTAGACTAGACTAGTGTCTCAAGAGACACACAGTAAAGCAAGACAACTTTTATTCAGTGCTCATTAAACTTCAAGACGTGGAAAACACCATACACTTCAGAGACATGGTGAAAGTCACACGTCTGAGATATATACACATATACACACACACACGTATATATGTATATATGTGTGTGTGTGTGTATGAATCAGTTCATGTTGACATAGATAAATGAGACATGGGGCCCGGATCAAGCAATCAGAAGTTTGAACAAGAGGTGAACCATGAGAATTTGTGCATGTAAACTGCATAGCTGAATGAAAGATAAATTATTCATTCCCCACTATAGCTACATATGAAGTTGTATACATGACTTCAAATGAAAAACATATAAATCAGTGCTAAACACAACGTGCACTATGGAATTAACTCCTTTTAATCTTTATAAAACTGCATTTGAAATTCAAATAAAAAACAAACAAATTTGAATCTAGTGACAAGCTCTTGCAGATTAATTTACACCCACCTGATGTGCATGTGATTGATGAAGACAAGAGAAGAATGAAATAAAACATTAGAAATATGCATACTGAGCTCTGAAAGAGCATGGGTTTGGTCTCATGTTGGTTTTCCTCTGCTGGTGGAACGCCTAAAGCAAACCACAAAATTTAATCAGTCAATGGGGAAGAAAAATCCCCTTTGGATTGGAATGATACACATTAGGCATGATATCTCAATTTTTTTAAAGGTGAAAATTGCATTTCATCGAAGGGGTTTAGTGGCGCCTTCAGGCATCAGTCTCTACATGCATCTGAGTTACAGCTGATCCTGTATTGGAATGAGACGGAGAAAGACGTTACAGAATTTGAGCATATTAAGATTTAATGTGCTTACTCAAACTTAATTTACATAAGCATAATTATTACTTTCAGGTTAAATCCTGTTGGGTAAAAATCAGTGCAGACCAGAGACTTCAGTCACAAAAATGAGCACTGGATGCTGGTGAGACTTGACTTGGTGTGACACAGCACAAAAATGCAGAAGTGTTAAATTTTGACCTGGTAAAATCCTGAAACAACAAAAAAAAAAAAAAAAAAAGTTTTTTTATTGCCACACACTGTGAATGTTAAATATTTAGGCCAATGTATTAAAATGATCCCAGCTATATAATAACACTGTTAACTCAAACAGCTTTAAAGGAATAATTTAACATTTAGGGAAATACACTTATTTGCTTTCAAGAGTAATATGAGAAGATCGATACCACTCAAGGTTAAGTATGAAGCTGGAGCCAGGAGAGATTAGCTTAGCTTAGCATTAAGATTGGAATGCTGTGTCATATTAATGGTCAACATTTAGAGACATAAAAGACTTGCAACTGACTTGCAATTTGCTTAGGAAGATTTGTGACATGACTTAGACTTGAGATTTGAGATTTGACTCAAGACTTGAAGTTTGACTTGCCTCAAAAAACTTTAAAATAACTCTGGTGACAAAGCCACTTGTGTAGTTCCACACAATAAATGATGTTTGAGAATGACAGGGATTTCTAGACTGCTGTCTGATAGAGTGAGGAGTCATGTGTGAGGAGGCTGGGGGTTGATCCGGTCACTGAGACGGGGTCAGTATAGGGGGAGTAGGGGGGACCGGATGGGTGGGTAGTGGGTCAATAGACCAAAGAAGACTCCAGTGTCCCAAATGCTCCACTAACCTGGCTGAGCTGATCCCAGTCTGACAGGAGCATGGCTACCTGTCACATTATCATTCACAGTCATAGACACAAAAGTCATTCCCACAATGCAACGCAGCAATGACACATGAAAAGCCCTGGATTTGTCAACATCACTCAGTTTCACTCGGTTTTGTAGCAAAGAGTGGAGATCCAGATGGACTTTTGAGAGATGTGACACCAGACAACAATAAGGAGTGAGAAGTAACTCATTCTTCTAACATCTGCTGAGGTAACTGAGTGGTCTTTTTCATTTTCATTATTACATTCATCATTATCATACATTATTGCTGAGGAATTGCACCCAACTACATTTGGAAAAGCAACAATTACAGAAAAATTACAGTTAGGGGGATATTCTGTTAAAGTCTGACAATAGAAAAACAAAACAAAAGCCCATTACAAGATCCCAAAGCCCAATGGGACTACGTCAAACTGGTTTTGTCCGATCAAACAGTCACAAATCCAAAGATATATTAAACTTGGCATTTCTTTAAACACAAAAAAGTAGCAAATTCTCACTTTTCAGAATCTGGAACCAGAACATATAACATATACAGCATTTTGATGGATGAATCAGTTTGCTTTAGCCCCAATCAAACCCTTGGTATGTGTAAACAACCCATGCTATCTACTCCATGTTGAAATTTATACTTTGAAATGTATACATGTGGCCCCCTGTGTGTTTTGTTCAGTTTTCTGTGGTTATTTTTACATTTGTGTCCTTTAAGTTTATACAAGGCTATATTTGGATTCATTAAAAGGTCTGATTTTACTGAATTGAACTGAATTGAACAATATGGCCTCTGCCACAAAGCTGTAGCGATTATGTGCTATGAAGCTGTTATCATCAAATAGGTTTATTTTCACACTCCATGCCAACTAATGATTAGACTTGCTTTATCTCGCTTCATCCAGTATTGACTCCTGAAAACACTCCTTCACAAGCTTTTATGTCTCATGAGGATATTTAGTGTCGAGTGGAATTGTGTTAAAGTGCTTGTGCATCTTTTACAGTGAAAGCAAGTTTTCCATATGGTGTCCCTAAAGCTGTGGACAGCCCCTCGGTGAGTGGCAGCACACGTCCACCAGGGGCTGTTGTGTCTGGGCTTTTCATTAACACCTAACAAGGTGTCAATCACAGTTTGCTTCTGCGAGGCTGCTCATAAACAAAAACAGCAGTAGAAACAAGGTCCAATTCCCCTGGGTCCCAGTCAAGTGGCAACTACCACGGCTGAATGCTGAAGCCGAAACACAAGTGCCTTAACTCAGTGCCTTGACTGTATTGAACTGACTGAAATAAATCAAAATTGTCCTTATATTTTATGTACAATCTTATGGTATTAACAGCTAATTTTACATCTCCTGTGTCTGGGTGGCTATTAAAGTGCAAAGTACTTCTCTCACTAGGTTTACCTGTAAGTACAAAAACAAATGTATGTGCTTTTGCATGACAGCGTGAAGTACACGTACCTGAGACTTCTGTGTCACTGTACAATTCCTCTTGTTCAGACAGCCTCCTTTCTACTCGCAGCAGTTCAGGCACATAAAAGTCTCCCTGCCGAGCCAATGGGGCCATGAACTGGACCTGACCTTCTCTGTAGATCTCGAGGAACGGGTGTGCACACAGCCTCCTTTCCTGTGAGAGATGTAAGGGTGGTGAGAATAAAAGCAAAGTAATTCAGGGGAACTCAAATAACAATATACTTGCTGACTATAAATGTGTCTGAAGACTGCGTGTATCTTCAAATTGTGTGTGCTCATTTAACTCTGATGGTTAAAATGATTCCCATTAACACTCATCACCACTAGAAAATGTGCTCCATGTGTTTGAATACACGCATACATGACTATGTAATGGACAGAGGAAACAAAGCAGTAGGATAAAGCGCAGACACGGCAATAATCCCACGAGTCTGCGTCCAGTCAGAACCTCACTGCTCCACCCCTGAACTAACATGAACCTCTTTCTCCCGTCTTCACACTCCACATGCGACACATCTTAAGAGGACCTGTTATGCTCATTTCCAGCTCTATATTTATATTCTACTCCACTAGAGTGGATTTGCATGATTGACAGTTAAAAGAAAATGTTTTTTTTTATCTTATACTGGCCCTTTATGCAGAATTGTTTTTTTCAAAGCAGTCTAAAGTTTTTTGCCCACATTTAAATATGTTTACCTCATTATTTGAGACTTTGGCCACGTTTAATATGAACACCAGACATCATAACATTATATATGACAGAAAATAAGGAAACGCATAACAGGTCCCTTTTTAAGATCCCTACAATCTGTCTTTATGCATGTTCAGCCTCCACACTTCACACTTCCTCTGTTAAAACTGCCGTTCGTCTTCAGTTACTTGTGAAAGACGAGGGAAATCTCGCACGACAGAGACCACTGCACTTCTCCGGGCTCATTAACCTTTCATACATCATGTTTTGATATTCAGCTCATGCACAGGCAATGTCTGTTACTTTCAACCTTTTGGCACATGCTAAATGTCAAGCAATACTAGAAACACATTGCAGCTACAGTGCAGTATCTCAATATGATCAATTATTTAAAGATCATTTGTTTTAATTGGCTAAAAGTGATCTGTTTTCATCACTACTTCACGTCCATTTTATTGCAGCCGAAGTGTTACAGATTTGTTGCTGTTTGATGATATTGAACGTAATCTGATGTCATATTCTACATTAGGCTGAACCACTAGCAATATTATTTTCTCACGGTGAAAAGGGTGATTCAGAGCAAGTCATGACACAGGAACACCTTCTTAAATTAAAATACACTTAACTGAAACATTTAATTGAGAATAAAAGCATGGTATTACTGTATAGTAATGAAGACCTCTGTATTCACACCATACGCACTGCCTCCATCCCCGAACCGTGTTTCATCATTGACTTGAACTATATTAGACTTTAGAAGAGAAATAATTTCTTACACTATGGCAAATTCATGACATCTCTCCAAGAGTTGAAACTGTTCAGATTATCATTTCTTGACAGATCCTGCGAGTAAAGAGTCCCTTTGCCCCTTGCTGACGATCCAGTTTCAAGCAATGTGGAAGTGGTGACAGGCAGGTTACCACTGAGTGGAACAGAAACTTTGCATAGGATCTGTTAATCAGGACTGTAAGACTGAACAGACACACATAAGAGAGATTCTTTGGAGGCAGCTGATGTATTTTCAAACTCTCTCACCATCTATCTCTCAGCCCAATTATGACAGCGGTGACATTCCTCTCGCTGTTGTCTGCAGGAACAACGTTGTCAGTTTCAGTGATTTCAGCAACATCAATTATTGGTGCATATTTCCTTCAGAAACATCTGTTTATCCTCATTGGCTTGGCTCTTTAGCTGAAGTCAAACATGGACTGCTACATGTTGCATACTGATAAGCACGCATGCATGCAGATATACACACACGGAGGTTTTTTTTTGCCACCCAGACACTAAATAAATGATCAAATGTGAAAATGAAATATAGCGCAGACATACTGTCAGCACAATAGATACACAGAGGAGTTCAGTGTTAATATTTTACTGGTTAATTCGGATTAGTCAGAATGATCTTTGCTTTAAAGAGTTCAATGGATGCAGAGAAATAAGAGATTTAATTTGGCTAGTTGGTGCTTAAAGTTACAAAACAAAGGATTGGAGAGGATGTCACAAATACAACATTGCAGACAAGATGCTCCAAGTAAGAGTAGACTCAATAGAGTAATGGCACACCTAAAAGATCCAATCACAAAAGTGGGTTTTAAAAGCTCTGTTTGGCCCTAGAGGACAATACAAGAAATGCTTAACAAAAAATTCATATAGAGCACCTAACAGAGAGAGGGACCACTCTTCCTCTTTCCGAACAGCGTCTGTGTTTGTTCTACTTCTTTCATACAAATGCTTTT
Source organism: Nannoperca australis (assembly GCA_036023655.1). NCBI lineage: Eukaryota > Metazoa > Chordata > Actinopteri > Centrarchiformes > Percichthyidae > Nannoperca > Nannoperca australis. The sequence goes on from JAVQJD010001270.1 coordinate 36,847, forward strand.
GTAGGGGTGCAGCCTACAGTTCATTAAGCGATGAAGGAAGTGAACATCTGCTTGCTTCACAACATCCTGTGAAGACTGAAGTGACGTTCAGGTCTGATGATTCACATAAGATGCAATTTTACATTGGCCTTCATAACAACAATTTTGGATTTGCTTCCCAGTGTTTATGTTATGTCTAATTTCACTGGGACATTATTTACATTGTGGGATATAAAATGGTGTTTACAATGGAAATTAGGCTTCACCGGGTCCTGCAAAATGGCCCTACAGACCTCAGCAATTCTGTGAAGGTGCACAGCAATAATGACAAAATACACTTTAGATTAAACACATATTTAGGCTTTCTCAAAATGTTTAGTAAACTGGATGTATGATGAAACAACAGGGTTTACCGCTCAGACAGCTATGTTTTGTGCTGTTGTGACTTGAATATAAGCCATCTTTTTTGGGGGGTTTAAATTAAGTCATTGGTTTTCTTTGTCAATGCAGTGCAGCTTAGATTTGTCAGGATCTTTACTTGCCACATTAAAATGTTTTATGATTTTGTGACTGATGACCTTTATTTCTAGCTTTCTTGACACTCTTGATACACTTTTACTTTTACTTTAAAAACCTACATATTCTTGTAGAAAACTAGATTTCTGCTCAAAGCTGGATGACTCATCGGCGCATTTGTCTTTGTACTGGCTTATTTCAAGGTGTTCTTGCCTTGCATTTTGTTTCCCCTATTACTTATCAGCAAATGAATCCTACCTCAAATTAATTCCTTGTAAAAGCAGAGGGCATTAGCACATTAAAGTTTCAAATGTTCTTTTCATTAAAGAAAAAGTAAAACTGCTCTTCAAAATGGGGTGGAGGGTTGAGTACTTTTGACTTTTTCAGACCAACAGTGATGGCCAGACAATCGAGTGAAGAATAAAGGAACGCTAAATGCTAATTTATTCTGAAAGGATTCATATTCAGCGAGAGGGTTCACTCTCCCTGTGTGCGCTCTAAACATAACTTGCTGCTTTTATGGCTTCATGAGTTGGAAGTTCTCCAGGAAGTTAATAACAAGGGTACTCATTTAGCTTAAACTCATAAAGACATAACCAAGAAATTGTTTTTGAATTCAATGATGCCGTCATGATTACATGACAGCTGTTTAATGTCTAAAAATCATTGCTTATATTTTGTTTAAGTATTTTATTTGCATGTACATAAGACGGTACACATCTAGCTACGGATATTGCCAGAATATGACCCTTAAATCATACTTCAGCTGAATAGAAAGGCAGAGGAAATAATGTGTATGCAATAATACCACAGGCTAGCCCAGCAGTGGGGCAGGACGTGGGGCTGTCTACTGTGGTTTAAAGACAGAAGCCAGAAGCATCACAATTAGTGCCTGAACCTGTGTTCTTAAAAAAAAAAAAATATATATATATATATATATATATATATGTGTGTGTATACTTTTTTTTTTTTTTGTGAGACCTGAGGACACCTTTATTATTTGTGCATCCACACATGGAAAGAGGCAAATAATTAGACCAGCAGTGGAATCACTGAGACAAAGTGCGCACCGTAAGATTTTGTAATTGGGTAGGGGGTCGTGGATAGTGTACTTATTGATTTCTTTTTGTTTGATTTTCTCCATACTTTCCCCCTGCAGTATCAGGGCCTTGGGAGCTCAGGAAAGCACTTGAGGCAGTCCAGAGTTACAGGGTCATAGTAAGGTCATATTTTTCTTCATATCCTCCGCAGCAAAGATACAGCAATATTTTTGGACAGAAAGATATGTTTTTTTGTTTCTCTGGCATGAAAACATTATTACATTGTAGCATTATTAAGGGAATAGACATGGGAAATTACAATGGCCAACAGATCATGAGCTCACCTTACTTTGATTAAATTGTTCAGAAAAACAGAGGCAGGACTGGCTATATCCATCTTTGCTTCATGTTGCTGTATGTGATTATTCTCACCACCACGCTCAATGTGTTTCAAAATTAAGCCCAAACATGGAAAAGAACAGCAGTAAATCTTAATTTGTTCTCAGAAGCATCTTCAGGAGTAGGTCCTGCCTCTCAAGCACACATCAGCCTGTACCAGAAACTGTTTCATGGGGAACCATTCAAAAGGTACCATGGAAGCTCAAATAATGGGTTTTAGAAAGCTTAATTATTGAGCTAATTCACATGTCACCGTTAAATAAACCTTGTTGTTATGGTGCTTTGTTATACTGAAACATTGTGAAGGAAATTCTGCAAATCAACAAAGGCTTATACATGAATGATATTAGTTTTGAGTGCAGGGGATTACCAAAAACATCACGCAAACATACACACAGGTACATACACACAGCCCTTTAATCACCTCTCAAGCACTTTGTCATGCTAGCTCTGTATTTGTAGCCACCCTGCAGTAGGTCCCGAGGGAACTGGTGAAGGGTTATCTATGAAGGAAAGGATGTGCTAGTGTCCTCTCCCCTGTGCAAATACATGTATGTATATGTGTATATATATATATATATATATATATATATATATATGACCTATAACCTGATTCCTGATAAGAATAAAGGAAGGCAGTACGCACATGTGTACAATAAAGCAAATACTAGATTGTTAGTCTATGATGTCTAGCTATTAGTTTGTTATTACATTACAGTAACAGGTGCAGATTAAAACTGCAGGTACAGTCAGTACAACATGTGCAAGCTCACGACTAAAACAGGACACAGACGTTAGCAGAGGTTCAGGCACTGTAATGCCAGAGGTCCATGAAGACATTTTGACATCCCTGTAGTGGCCCCAAGTCCTCCAAATGTCTTTCACTGTGTACCACACCAACACAGTCTCCCTCACATCTCTCGTGGTGTAATGTAGCCCAACCCGCTGAGACTCAGAAACCCGCTGAAGAGACGAAGGACTCGTAAGCAACTGAACTGAGCAGTCAGTTACCACTAACACCACAACTTAATGGTGTAAGTTGTTTTTACCAAAATATTTCAGTATACCAACAACTGCCAATATGCTAGCCAGCTAGCGATTAGTGTAATGGAAATTTTCACTGTACCTTATAGAGAGACTTATGTAAATCAATGATGATATCAATTACTGCATGAGCAGATGCTGAAACTGAAATTATTTATTTCACTGCATAAATACCATCTCATGTCAAGAATCTCAAGAAACACAAACACCATCATTCTGTCTAATTTGACATGTGACATTTATGTTATAGAAGAATTCTGAACACAAACTGGATGAAATAAATAAATAAGCCTCCACTATGAACTGGATCAGCAAATATCCAAACAATGGTGCTGATTTGACCAGCAGTGAGGTTGACTTGTTTAAAATTATGTATTTCTTTACATTATTGTTTTTTGTTTGTTTGTTATTTGTTTACTTTTCCAGCTTTCCTCCTCTTAGATATTTCATTTTTAAGTGATAAATTGTGAGTCTTGTTGTCACGGAATGTTACTAAATGTACATTTTCCTAATCTTTTACTGCAATTTCCCTTACGAGCAGCGATTCAGTGAAAAGAAGAGTCAATTTCCCTCCAGCGTGGAGCTGGAAGTGCTGGTGGAGAAGACAGCACCAAAGAGCTCTCTGCCTTAAAGAAGAGATATTTTACCAGCACACCAAGAGGCAATGTGGGACGGCAAATATAGTGAATACATTTGGGCACGAGAGGAGTAATTTTAACAAGGAAAATAGTGCTGGTGTTGTAGAAGCAGAAAAAAACAAAGTCAAGACTGACACAAATACAGCTTGTACTGTATGCATGAGCTACCAGAGGTGGTTCTGCTGAGCCATTAACTCCCAAAACACAAAGAAAAAAGACATGCTTTTTCCCGGTGGCTGTTGATGAATCACATCCACTTCGAATTTTCATGAATCCCTCTCTCTATCTGGTGGCTCGGTTTAGGAACACTTACAAATGCATACCATAGTAGCCCTTTGACCAAATTAACATGGAGACCCTGATGAGCCTGTTCCCCCAAAATGATAACTTAAGATGATCAGAAAACAAGGTTTTCAATCAACAGGACAAATGAACAGAATGTCAGACCCTGTGTGTAAAAAAGGTGTGGTGTTCCAATCAGTCGGCCCTGCATGTACCACTTATTATCAATGTATCTGTCAATATATTTTTTTGTATTAATCAAATTAATAGTTTATTCCATCAAATGTCAGAAAACAGTAAAAAGTCTCCCACAGCCAATCTTCAACTTTCCTGTTTTGTCTGACAGTCTAAAACCCAAAGAAACATTAGAAACATATGGAATAGAGAAAAGCAAAACTGAAATTGTCCAGATAACAATCCCATCTCCACAGCGGCAGTCAGACAGAAAGGCATGCCTATAGGTTGCCACAGAACATCATCCTTTTACAGATAATGGTGATAATACCTTAACTGCCATGCTAACCGGGCTAGACACAGTGTGCAGCAGCAACACAGGGAGGAATTAAGACCTGTGTTTCAGCCTGAGTGGGTGGAATAAATGTTGCTCATGTAGAATCAGAAAGTAACCGAAAAGGAATGAAGAAAGTGGTCTCATCTCACTGGAATTTTAGTTGAGATTATATCATTTTTTAAATATCCTTTAACTTTCTGAGCCAAATTACAATGCAATTACAATGCAATACTCACAATTAACAATAATCTTAATTAAGTTTTAGGTTGGCTTCAGCTGTACAGACCAACGCTGAGTTATCTGCTGTAGAGTTCACAGATGTGGTGAGAATATGTTACAGTGAGTCCTATGGGAATAAATCTAAACTATTAACATTTTCAGCATTTTAATGTGTCTAGAAGAAGCAGAGTTCACAGTGACAGTTAATAACCCAGGGGGCATTGCAGTGAAACATATGAAGAAAAGTGAAGATCTGCTGCCCACAGGGGAATGGAAGGGATTTTTTTTCACAAGAAAACAGCCAACAAATTATCAGTCTGAGTACTGAGACGGATACAAACAACAACCTTTGCCTCGACAATGGCTCCTCGCCTCCTGAGGAGAAAGGCAAAAGGAACTGACTGCCGCTGTCAGCTGATGGAACAAAGTGGCAGATATTACACCCAACCATTGTACAGGATTCAGATAATCCGCAAACGGGGCGTTTTGTATAATTCTATAGTATAATTTGTCATTTCCTAGTGAGCAAGAAAAATAGCAACTCTAAACCCACCACTCAAGCTATTTTTATTCAACCATCAGCATAACAAAACATTACTCAAAAAGACAAAATACATCAGTGACACACAACAAGCCCCCAATTAAAACCAAAAAAAGATCACAGATCAAAGGCATAAAAGACACAATTCAAAAAAAGTCTGGCATCTGATATTTCTATGAGTTGGCAGAATGGCAGTTACTGTCGATGATGCAGATTTGCCATGTATTTTCCAAAATAAGAATGCGTTCTGTAATTCTTATAGTGTGTTCCCTCTTTTAGTAACATTTTCGTTACAGTGCAGATTATATTACATATTATGTGACTTTTGCATTCGGAAAGCGATTGAATTCTTTGCGAGTTTTCTTTTCTTTACAAAACGTATCTAAACTATAATGCCTCTGGAGGTTGAGCAAGTTTGTTTCACTTGAAATGCAGAACATCTTGGCCTCTGGAGATCTACTAAACAAGCAAAAGTTCCCAGAGACGAGTATGCTGTGTATAAGATATTGAATGCGTGAGAGTTAACTGCACTGTGTCAACTCGCAAAGGTGATCAGAACTAAATTCAAGGCTTTTGACTTAACCCAGTGTTGGTGAGGTTTTAAAAGATGTTTGGTGTCACGGATGAACAACATCTCTTTGAAATACGCATTTACAAAGTACGAGTATGGAGACAGAATAGTTCTGACTCCATAAACTAGAAACTTCAAAAGGCTTTCATGGTGCACACACACTGCAGAGAACACAAAATGTTTGCAATACTTACAACTTTGTGTGTGTGTGTGTGTGTGTGTGTGAGAATAAACAACTTTTACTCTCCGTGCCTGTTTAGCTACACATATGCCCATAGGCCTATATACAGGACATCCATTGATAGTATTGATTCGCTGGTAGTGTGCATATAAATATAAGAGTAGCCCATAGAATTGTCTCGGTTTTCGGTGTGGTTGACATTTCAGGGTCTTTCTGGTCATATTTGCTAAGGCATGTTTAAGTTCAGATTGTGGTCGAAATGTGTAAATATGAAGAAGACATATGCAGCTGATATCTCTTGCTTAATACTTGCAGCAAAGGAAATGTAGCAAACAGAACACAAAGTGACTTCCATCAAAGCTTGAGTATTAACGCAAGCTTTTCATTATTGACAGCCACGACAACATTGTGATACTAAATGCTGCAGGGACACTATCAAGTTAGGCTGCAGTAAGTTAAAATAACTTCAACGTAATATTCACCTGATGGTTGATAATGGCCGCAGTCTTTCCGTGGCTGCAGGGCACAGAGACTATCTCTCTCACAGATAACATGACCATAAGACCATGCCTTATATCTTATCCCAAAGGACATTGGGAGTCTGAACATAGAAAACTAAAATGGGACTAAAATAGGACTGTTGCAGTGGACAGTGGACAAAAAAACATCAAAATCCATGAGACAGAACAAGCGATATCTTCTTTTTAATTGCACACATTCCTTCCTTTTCAAAACCCGGCAGCTACATTACCCACAATAGATCTTGACCAACGACAGTTCGGTAGGAGATTCTGGTGTGTAATGCTAGTAGCAGCTAATATAGCCTCAAGCAGAGATGAGGACCAGGCTACAGAGGTCTCCTAAGCGCACTTCTTAATTACTCCACACCCCCAGATTTTTTTCATTCACAAACTTGTAGTCTTCAGTCCCAACTGATTCACTTGTGGCAATTTTTTTAGATTTTGCACAGCCGCTTTTATAGCCACAAAGCTTTCTACAACTTTTTTTCACACATGCAGAAGTACTCCTCAAGACATGTAAACAGACTTTGATGTGTTAAAATCAGTGGAGTTCCGCTCTCAGAATTTCAGAAGTCAGTAAAACTGAAACAGTGACCTTTGGATCAAAGTTGCCATTTGCAGCCAGTGTGTCGGCTCTTTTTTTAGGTTCGTCTGTTAAACTACTTAAATGGATGAATCAAGGGGCACTGCGAAGCCGACAGTAGCGCTCAGTGGCAACACAGAACATGTAATTTAGGGAACAGCAACATTCGACCGCTTCCTGTAGCCTGTGTTAATGACAGTAATCGGTAAAATTATGGAGGATACCACTCCATCAGAGGCGTACGACCCTCCTCTCCCTAGCAATTTACTGTCCCTTCATTTCTTTTCCTTAACTTTCTCAGCATACCCGATGAACCCCACATATTAAAGCTGTTTTTCTTTTCTGTTTTGCAGAACTACAATAGAATTTCCTCAATAGTACTAAAGTCTTTTCAGACATTTTCTAAGAGTCCTATTGCATGACATAGAGGAGGGGATGGTGGAACAACAGTCTACATTTCATTTCAAAGGAAATAAGCGGTTCAAAGGGGCTGAGGGCATAATGAGTGACAGTAGTCGCTGCCAGTACGAACAATCCAGGTGTCACTCAAGCAACAACACTCTTTACACAGACTCATTCAGCCCTGACAAATGAACAAGGACTGTTTGAAAGTCACTGAGCTGAATAAAGCAGTTAAGTCCTAAGCCGCTTTTTTTTTTTTTTTTTATCTTTCCCATTTCCTTTAGTTCGCTCACTGAGGTCCCAAACCTCTGCACCTCGGTTAGGTGCCCCCACCCTGTTGTCGGACTCATACTTGAATGGTTCAAAATTGCCTCTTGGATTGCTTTTTAGAAAATCCCTCAAGAGGACACTGAAGCAAATTCATTTAATTTGCATGTCTATCTCAACAAAAGACACGACCAAATTGTTGGAATATTTCAGCTGACATTAGAGAATGAGTGTGTGTGTGTATGTTCTTTTCTTCTATATAGCACAAACACCTCACAGATCTACAAACTAACCAGGTGTTGGAAAGAGTTTTATGAATGCAATATATAGTCCTAATAAATCTAAAACTTCTACAATTTGTGAAATGGTGGGACTTTACGTTTTGGTAAATCATCCAATCACAAATATGTCAGCAGCAGGTTTAACACTACAGGATGATTTCAAACGGTTTTCAGGATGTTTTTGAATTCTTTTGAATGTTTTACTGATGCGATTACTGGGGGATTTGGGTTATTGTAATCCTACTGCAGCCGGCAACTAATAAGACAGTAACGTGTGTGCTTTTAGTATTTTTTATCTCATTTTGAGAACAGATCAAGTCATTTTCTTTAAGATATCTTTGCTGTATCCGCATTGCAAACTACAGGGCAATCCGGAGAGCAAATCTAACAATGCACAATCACAGACCAATAACATGAAAGTAGACAGCATACATCTTTTAAGCATTTTCTTGATTATCACATCCTAAGCGACTGATAAGATGGCCACTGGCACAAAACAAATTTCCCATATCTAAAAATACTTAACTACCCTTCTTAAATTGTAATCACACTTTACCGCCTGATCTAAATTCAGAGCGACACTGCAACAGAGGATAAAGTTTAAATCAGATCAATCATATGTAGATTTGACATTTAACACAGTAGATTCCCAGCTGCTGGTGGATCAGAGTCATGTTTGAATATTTGACAGGCAAACTCCACAGAGCCTCCTGTGGGAAGAGTTGGCTCGCAGGACCGTGACGCAACATACTTGATGAAAGAGGTCCCAATAATCTTGAATATTAATATAATCATTTGGTTAAAAATAAATCGAAGAAATAACACCTGCTAAAAGAACATCTGAGGTCTTAAACCTACCTTTTTATTTATTGTATAAAGAGTAATTAAGCTGTTATTCAAATTTTTTATACTCCTCATTTAGTTCGCGCCAAACAGGGCATGTTGTTTTTGATTAAAAGACATCAGGAGGGACCAACAACAAAGGATTAGGAAGGATAACTGGGATATTTAATAGGTGTGAAACACAAAAACATTCATACAGCATAAGAATTATAGACAGACTGAGGGGATAAAAAAGGAAAACAGCATAAGTGTGTTTTTACTTGTTGGAGATGAACCTTTCAGCAATAACACAGAAACAGGCATGATACCCAACTAGTTCATATCTTACTTGTACTTAGTCTTGAAGAAAGAATTTGACAGATTGTACTGATATTTTGGATATGTCAAACTTTACTCACCATGAACCAAACATAAATAAATTACTCGGCTGAGTGTGGTGTCTAAAAAATTTTTATAACTTTTGTGACAAAACTGTGCAAAATGAATGAAAATAGCTATTCATCATCATCAATGGAAAATAGAGAGGGTGGAGTTTTTTAACAGAGATTTATCGTATTTATCATTGCATGGGTCTGTGAATCACATTATAATAATAATAAAGGTTATTAGTAATTTTAATTGTTCATTTAAATGTTTAGACACAAATTCCACATTTAAAGCACGTTGAATTGTGTATGCCACTGTGCATATGCAATTTATTTGAAAAGATGGGCTTCGGTGGGTTCAGATGAAGAACAATTTGGTCAGGGAAAGAAAGATGCCACAGCAGGCAGCAACAAACAGGTTGTGTAAGGAGTGTAAATGAGACATATACAGGTTGGACATTTTCCAAAGTCCCTGTGTGACAGAAAAAATTGTTGATTTTTTAGATGGAAATGTAAGACTTAATATTCTTAATAAACTTGACAGTTTGATAATAAATCCTCCTAACCACTTGGCTTGATCCCTGCACCTCATTAGTGTCATGAGTTACACCTGAAACAGTGCGGGGGGGCGGGGGTGGGGGGGGGGGGGGGGGTGGGGGGGGGGGGGGGGGGGGGGGGGCGGGGG